>JARQSW010000408.1:640096-730742 GCA_030142375.1 Calameuta pallipes
AACAAAATTACCTTCTCGTTCCGTGGCTTAAATAAATTAAGACGCGCCACAAGACGGGTAGCGTCTAGCAGGGAGTCAGGGAGCGGAAAAACAGACGGTCTCTTTCGCGTATCAAATGCGCGACGGATCATCTCGGTAAAACGAACCAATTAAATTGTCCCGTCGACTCGGGAGCAGACTAATTACCCGGCAAATTAGTATTAAGATAAAATCCTCATCCGCGGCCCGAAATCTTGGCCGACTCGAAACGCGTGCAAAAACATGACGATAAATTTCTGTTATTTCCAGTCTCTCTCTCTCTCTCTCTCTCTGTCTCTCTCTCTCTCTCTCTCTCTCTCTCTCTCTCTTCAAGAAAATCAACCCCACTGGCTCCTGTCGTCGTAGTTATGGCTGTAAAAAAGAAAGTGGTCCACGTCGTGAGCCGTCAACCCTTCGGACGTTTATATGCGTTTCTTCAGTCTGCCTTTTTAGTTTTTCCGCGTTGGCGCGATCCCAGTCGGCCCCTCGCAACAGGGTCCGAGGGGGGTCCGAGGGGGGTCCGGGGGGGTCCGAGGGGGATGCGAAGGGTGACCGTGTGTTTCCAAGCATTCGAAGTAGAAGCAGCCAGCAACACCCCAGCCTCCCTCTGAGAGGCCGTTGACAAAACACTAACGGCCGTACATCAAGAATTAATCTCGCTAGTGTAGGAAATATGAAATGGAAGATGAAGGAAGGAGGGTGCGCGGGGGGGGGGGATGGCTGAGTTACTCGGACGTTTCTCGGGCAGAGTCGTGCGAGTGTGAGGAGAATAGAGGAGGATCGAGGAGACGTGTGTGTTGGCTGAAGTAGACGTGGGAGGAGGGGGATGGCGTGGATCGAGCAGGGGTTGAAGAGGGGGGAGTGGGTGTTCGAAATATGAAATATGGAGGCTCCCTGCGAGTTCGCCCGCTTGTTTTGTTTCAAGGGGGGTGACGTCAACAGGGTCGTTTGTCAGTGTTCCAACGTTCCAACGTTCCAACGTTCCAACGTTTCAACCTTCCAATGTTCCGAGTCCTCGTGGATTCTCTCTGGGCTCCTTTGAAGGGAGCATTGCTAAGAAATTCAGCTGGCAGAAATCCTCGCGGTTGTCCCACGGTCGAATAGGTGTGTCGGGCAAATATATTGGTACGCATGGATGGAGAGGAGCAGCGTGTCGCTCGATTGAATTTAATTAAGGGTGAAATTAACGGCGGGGTGGGTAATCGCATGATTAGTCCAAGCGGTAAGCCAATCAGCGTGCTCGCCAAGTGGCGTAATCAAGGGCCACTTTGAATGGTATAACCAGCCAATTTGCATGGGATTTACATTGGCTAATCGGTGCGAGTGGATATCATTTCCGTGAACCGCGCTTTCCTCTCCTAACTACCCTCGATTGCCCTTTTTTTTTTTAGATATTACTGCGTTCGTTACGGAAAATCTATGGCCTTTCACAAATTCAATTAGCTTTCTTAATTAGTACGATGAAGTAGGTAAAAAACGTGGAGAGGGAAGTACGACGCACGAAGATAAAGTTGATCGGAGTTCAGAGGTCAAAGTCATCCAGAAGGAAGAGCGGAGGTCGGAGTCAGCCTGGTGCACCGAGTCTCGGCGAAGGCGGCCGCAACTCGAATCTCCCTCGGAATTAATTATCAGTAGGTTGTTGCGCGTTGCCAGGAGTATCGGAGGGACCCGTTCATTTGTCGGTGGGCGTCCTAATTAGTCGGCAGTGCCCGCCTTTGATAGCGGCGTGAAAGGTGCTGGGCGTGGCTATGGGGAGCCTAGAAACAACTGACTCGCAGTACGGTGTCCCCTGTACTGCCCTGTAGCTTCTCCTCCGACACCGCACCCGGATGCAGCAGCAGCAGCAGCAGCCATTGGGCAGCCAATCAACGCTCGCTAATCACCGGACAGTGCACCCTTTTAATTAGAAGCTCCAGCGAGTCGGCGCCGAGTTATCCTGCGACTTATTTTTTCCTTCTTTTCATCTCGCTTCTTCCCGAGAAGTCTCCGGATGCTGCGCGTCGAAATTCCCGTCACTGTCGCACGGCGTTACGTCGTGCGTTCTCTCTCTCTCTCTTTCTCTTTCATTTTCTCTGATACGTAGGTATACGTGCAGCTATCGAATACGAGGCGGCAGTTACTGGAGGTACCCGCGAGAATCAGCGAATTCTATCCGCAAGGAGAAATTCCAATTCCGTGAGCTAAGCGGAGGAAGTGTGAAGAGAAGTGGAGGAAAGTGACGGAAGTGAAGTGTAGGTGGTACCGATACCCAAGGGTGCATAGGAAGAGACAGGAAGGAGAGGAAACTGAGTGGATAGAGATGAGAGAGGAGGGAGGAGAGAGAGAGGAGCCAAAGGCGATTCGTATCCCATCAGGTGTCTCTGGCTGTAGACACGTCAGGATGTGCGTGACGTATACACGTATGTAGCTATCTGTCGTGTGCACCCAGTGTCCTTCGATTTCCTTAAAATTCCAATGGATTGTACGTCTCTCGCGATATTCCTGATATAAGGGTGGCGCGCATAGTTCAGCTTCCAAGGGTTGAGAGGGGGTGAAGAAGGGGCGAAGAAGGGGTGAGAAGGGGTGTGCGATAGAGGAGCAAGTTCCATGACACACATGAGCGAGTAAGGGCGAGGAATAGGTAGATAAAAGTAGGTTCGAGGCGGAGGGTGGCGAGAGTCTCCTCTCGGTCGAAGGGTGGAAAATAGGGGTAACAGAGGGCGACACTGGTGGTGGTAATGGTGATGGTGATGGTGATGGTGATGGTGATGGCGATGGTGGTGGCAGGCGGACCCAGGCGCATTCGTAGGTATAGGGATTCCAGTTTAAAAATACAAATGGAGTATCGAGCTTTCGGTAGACGGTCCTGAGGGTAGGTGTGCTAAGCTATATAGGGTGAGGCAGGGGGGGATGTCAAGGGATGGAAGTAAGGAGGGTAGATCTTCTACCTTCCACGTTATACCTACGTTATAGGTTCGATGAGGAAAGGAGAGAGAGAGAGAGAGAGAGAGAGAGAGAGAGAGAGAGAGAGAGAGTCCTACCCCCCTCCCTCCATCTTCACCCCCCTCGACCAAATGGAAGGGAGAGATATTTCAAAAATCGAATATTGATCAGTGCTGCCAATCCTACGCGGCGCTGCCGCCTCTTGTAATCCGTATAGGTTCCAGTCCGAATGTATTCTCGCGTTCTTTGCCATTCTACAGCAGCGCTACGTATACCAGAGGTAGTCCCCCCGGATAGGCATGTGTGTTTCTACACCAGCCTGGATCCCTAGGTGTTGGTACATTTTCTCACTAGGTTCGCGAAGACACCCCTTGCTGGCTGAACACGTACGCGCAGCCATCCCTCCTTCGAGTGTCTAGAGAGAGAGAGAGAGAGAGAGAGGGACGAGTCGCTCCATGTGTACTCTCTGTCTAGAAAGGAGTGTGTGCGTCGCCGAGGGAGGGTAGTATCCAGGATGAGAAAAGGGAGTAAGGAAAATAAGAAGGAAGGGGTGCTTCTCAGATTACTCACCCTTATATATGGGCGTCGTAGGTAGACAGGCTGACGGGGGTGACACGTTGAAATCTTTTAATGGCAACCATCCAACCCATATTAGCTATTCTTATGTCCACCGTACTGCCGTTACCAGCGGCACCTCGGCAGCCACCCTTAGACTAATCGTATTTTAAATTACACCCCCTGTAGACACAACCCGCAGCAGCCTTCATACCCGCGTGCTCTACCCTGCGAATCAACTCGCTTCTCCGTGAGTTCCTGACGTACCGATCGATCTGCTCGATGATTGACTCGAAAGAATCCCCGTTAAAATTAATACTCGATAGCAGGAGGCAGGCAAGGCCGACGCTGCCGGACTAATGAGCCGTGTAATAGGCTCCTGAGGATTCTCCTTACCTACCCTCCTTTTATCCCAGCACCGTGACTCTGTCCCTATTCTCCTCTCAGTCTCAGCCGATTCCTCGGTCCTTCTCGTTGTTCCTCAAATTCTTCAAAGACTCTCCTGCCCGTCAAAGGAGGAAGGATAAAAGGAAACACTGGTAGATTCCAAAAAATACAAAAGACCTTCGTCTTGCACGTTACCGTAGAGAAGAAATATAAAACAGTGAAAAAAAAAAAAACAGTTGCGGGAGAGGGTGAAAGAACCGCGTTGCCTTTTTCACCCCTCGGCCTAGGAAGCCGGTCTAACAAACGAGCCACGACACCCCCGCGTAATGGGGAACCGTCGGGAGGGTGTGTATGACGTCACGATCGGGGGGGTGGGACACACAAACGCACACGCGAGTCGAGCTAAGCGCGCAAGGCCCAGGAGGAGAGGTAAATCCATATTTTACACCACCACCAGCAATAGCACCTACGTCGCTGGTAACCGTACCTCCACCACCTCCTGGAATCATCCCCCCGCGACCCCCCCGACCGGTCGCCGTTCCCTTGTTTCGCTCCTCCTTCACCTCCTCCCCCGGCTCCTCGCCTTCATCCCTTAAAGATCACAGCCGCTCAGGTCGAGAACCTGCGAAGGGGTTGCTCCTCTGGAGACTTCACGTACACTTCTTTTTCTTCGTTGACTCTCGCCTAGTGGGCTCAATTAGTACTTTCTAGACTTTCTTTTCTTTCTTCATTTTACATAGTAAATTACTGGTAATTAGGATGTGCAATTAGCAAGAGATGCTGGTCTGTCATGGGAGTCAGCAACTGGCGACCAACGGGCAGCAACGTCCGGCAGCAATGTCGACGGATTTTAATCCATAAAGCTAACAAGTGCAAAGGACTGGCTGTTAGTCTAGTTTAAGTAAATCCTCAGTTAAAACAAGGCTGGACACTGAGCGATTGGTCAGTCGGACAGCTGGCCAGCTGGACACCTGGTTAACGGGAGTTCAAGCCAATCCTGATTAATTAGTTATGGGGATGAGAGTCGTCGGATTTTCTACTACAGTCAGAGTGTAAGATAAATTGGCTACAGGGCGAGAAGTGTATTCGTGCAAAGGGGCTGAGTTATCATCCGAATATGGAATGGGAAGGGTGGCTCATTAAAGATGGGCAAAAAAAATCAATGCCGTTTGCGGTACTGGAAAGATGAGGGTTGTAGGAAAAAATCAATAGTTCGAATTTGATATATAAATTCGGGGTTTCGCTCTTTATTGGGGAGGAAATCGTATCGCTACGTTGGAGATGGGGTTGAGTGTGATCGCCCTTTTTACCAATCAACCCAAAGGGGGCCTCGTATACCGTATCCGATGCACTCGTATGCACCATAAAACATCCTTAGGAATAGAAGTTTTTTTTGGGGGATTTTATCGGAATCCACATTTTGTATATTTTAAAACTCTCACGATCGTTGACTTACCAACCAATATCCTCCCTCTCCGAGAGTAAACCGTGTGTGTTGTAAAAATTGGCAGGATTTTATTATGCAACCCGAGTGTTAAGGTTAGGGTCGCCTGATGAGTTGACTCGGAGGTCCTCCTCTGGGAAATACTCATCGCCACAGTCCTACCCTCGAGCACGGGGGGTGGTTCTGCCGCCAAGGAGTACAGCTAGCTTTCCTATGGCGTGACGACTCTCCTCTTCGTCTACTACCACACGTATCGCCATGCATCCCCTATATCTACAAAATAACAATCCGATGGCTTCGAGCGTACCTAGACCCTATAAAAAATTAAAATGATTCTTAAAAACTGATTACTTCGTAGCAACGAAGAATCCAAGACAGGTAATCTGGTCGAAGGTACAAATCTGTAATCTCGTCGTGAATATCTCCAAAAATTCATACACGCTCAATTAACAAAACTTTGAGCTACAAGAATATTTCTGTAGGTTTCAATGTAACTTGGGAAATGTAATTCGAAAGAAAATTTTCGTTCGAGTCTTTGCTCGATCTCAGGACTCGTTCGTAACCTTCGCTGTCTTCGTATTGTATAGTCACAGAGTCACTCAGTCACTTGGCGGAGACGGTTGGGGACGTGAGGGGTTGCGGGGGTGGCTCGAGGATCTCGAGGAGGGGGTTGGTTTCTAAGGAGTGGGGGGAGAGTGTGAGTCAGGAGCGAGAGGAGAGCTGGCAAGGAAAGGTTTATGAAAGCAAAACGAGAGCGGGACGTGCGTTGCCTGCCTACCTTAGCATCATCGTTCCAGGATCTCTACCTTCGGTCCTTGTTTTGGATTTAACATGCCTTTTTCAGGGACTTTTCTTTCATTATTTTTCTATAGATTTTTTTTCAAGGGGTGAGCTTTCTTTGGATAAATTATCGGGTCGACCATTATCACTGCGAATCCATTAAATGTTCCTATCGAGGGTTGTTTTAGTTGGAAGTCTCGATGCTCTCTCTCTCTCTCTCTGTCTGTTTCTTACTTTTGAAAATAGACCATTTCAATTTTTCCACCATGCGTAGAATTTTAATAAGACTCGCGCACGAGTGGATTCAAAATTTTGAAAAATTCTTTGGAGGATAATTCTTGGGGTGGAATTGGGGATGATGACTCCAGGGTTGGACGTCGAACGTCGGGAGAGTCTCTCTAATCCAAGCACGTAGGCATATACTCATCCATAAAATCCAAAGTGTTATAACCGACAGCCCCTTTCATTTCCCGTGCAACCCCTAACTGCCCTCTGTACAAGACCCATAGAAGCAGCAGAGGCCGTCTTCTTGGAGCTAATCATATTTCCTAATCCGTCGAGGCGGAGTGGCGCGAGAGAAGGATGAAGAATGAAAGAAGCGAAGAACGGGAGCTCCATTCCTCCTTGGCCACTATCCTTCAATTTTCCATGTAAAAGCACTTACGCGCGAAAACCAGGCCTGCCTATCGAATCCGCGGCCACCCTTCTCGAGGATCTCGCGTCGCGAGGGGCTAAAGTGCATTTATATCGAGTTTCATACAAATTTTACAGGCTGATCTACCAGTCCCGTTTCTACTTTGGTTCTCGTCACAGCTCATCTCTGCTCCGTCGGAGTCCCCGAAACAACGGGGATGCTGTAGTAGGATACTCGGAAAATTTAAATATCTCACGGGGAATGATGCGTCGGAGATAAGTTCATTTTTATTTCCATTGTACAAACAGACATTCTCAATTGACATGTGTATTCGTTATTATTTATATCTTCAAGGCTACCCATAAATATACGTATACATTTACGTGTTCAAGCATTGAGAAGAGACTCGGCAAAATATAGTAGAAAATTTTCAGGCGCGGTTTCGTTCGCTGATGGGGAATGAGTACTCGTGTCGCCATCTGTCGTCGTGGGGCTGCCGACTCCCGGAACCTCGACGCAACACGAGAAGCACGAGGGGCCAGGTCGACGCTCAGAACTTCCATAAAATTAGTTTTACGTCCAGTGTAAAAGGCAAGTTCGAAATTCTTCTCCCTAGTAGAGCAGGAAGATTCGACGTAGACGCTGGGGCACATCTGGGTCTGCATTACTACAGGATAATTCTACTTTCCGATCAGTGACTAATACGCGATCCTGGTCGGACAGGAAGTTCCTCTGGCTTCCCTGGACGAATAAGCTAGAAATTAGATTCGCCAAATTTCACGAAATTAAAATTCCTCGTGAGGACGTCGGTTTCCTTTAGATTTTCCATTTCGCCATGAAATAATAATTCTTCTGCCTTGGGTTACCTCTTTTTTTAGATCTTTTTTGATACTTACCCACCAGGATCCTCAATCAAAACCCAGGAGAATGTCAACGCATGTTTATTATCCAGTACGGAATTAATGCAAATTGCGTGCTCCTTCGAAATGCCACCGGCAGAATTCGCCAATAATAACGTGACGTGCGAACCTCCGTGTATTATGTATTACGTATTCCGGGCGCAGAGAAAGAAATTTATGATCGCCCCTGGTTGTCTCCTGGCTTTCAAAACAACCGCGATACACAGCGCAGCCCGCGAATCATTTCCCAAGCAAAATTATCCCAGGAATCCCTGATTAATTTATCTACGTTAAACTTGCGTCGCAGCATCCCGTCCGAATGTTACGTCTGTCTGCTTTCTATCTTTAGCTGCCGCAACAATAATATCCCAAGCGCACCGCGCATTGAATACGAAGATGCGTCCATATATTAATAACGCCATTAATAAGCTCCCCGGTTACTCGAAACTCACCCCCCCCCCCCCCGTATGTAAAGGACGAGTACGATTTAATAGAATCACCCTATATATAGCGTCAGTGTATTTCCGTAAGAGAAACAGTACATCGTAACGCACTCCGGTATAATAGCGCGAGGACCATTAAAAACGGGAGCCAGTTAGATGTAGCAGCTAGAAGCTTATAGAGAGAGAGGGGGGTGTGTATTACGGGAAATTAAGTCGAGCATCCCTCTTGCTCGTCCTGTGGCGATCTTTCGAGAGGAGAGTCGCGAGAGAGAGAGAGAGAGAGAGAGAGAGAGAGAGAACGATGGAGAGCGTTGCTCCGAGCGACACCTCTCTCTCTCTCTCAACCCTCCGAAAGATCCTCTCTTCCATCGAAAGTATTCGACTACCCCCGTTGGCTGCGTAGGATTCCGAAATAAGCCCCAAGTTCGGCCCGAGTGGAGAGAAGAGAACTCGGCTGCTCGTAGAGCACGAGACTCCCCGATCGTCATTGGAATTGATAGTAGGTGTGTGAGTGTGTTTTGGATGTGTGTGAATTTCTCCCACTTTCGAGAGGGAGGAATGTACTCCCCCTCTCGTAGAACAGGGTGGGAGAAGACGTGCGCGCGTTGTGGGCGGGACAAACATGGCGGCGATACCAGCTGACCCCACGTGGTGGGAGCAACAGAGGGGTAGCTGATCAAGTGGGGATGACTCCCACGTGTGTGTCTCTCCTGTCCTATTCCTCCTCCTCCTCTTTCCATCCTCGTATCCTCGTATCCTCGTATCCTCGTATTCGCCGGCGATTCACTCTCGTATCTTCTACCCACTGCGCATACGCTGCCCCCGTGCATGTGTCCTACGTAGTCTGGATGCTGGGAGCACTCTGCTTGGGTATACGTGCATGTTGGATCTGTGGATGTACTTGTACCGAGCTGGATAATGTCACTCCCCCTGTGTATTCGACATAACTATGCCTCGCACATTGGAGGTGTGGCTCTGGCTGTTCAATTAAAACATTTTTAATTAGGGTTAATTAATTAGGGGTTAATTAGACGGAGAAAAGGATCCTGAGTCGATTTGGTCTACCAGTCGCGTCTTTACGGGGATTTTATCTGGTACCAGATGGCGAAGGTGACGAAAATTCTTCAGAATGCGCCGAAGAGATTGAGAAAGTTTTTTGAAAAAACTCCTCCGATGTTTGCGGACTTGATTACTTGGGCTGCCTATAAGCTGGCTTTTTTTTTATAAGGAACACCATTCAGAGCTGACATCTTTCGTTATCAGGGCCGATAGTGGGTTCTCTGGCTAGGTAAAAAACAGGGTGAAACTTGGATCATGAATCCCTTTGAACTGGGTTGCTCGGTGAAAGGAATCTTTGCTAAATTCTCCAATGAATTCCTTCGGTCAGGGGGTGCAGATAGGTAGATACGAGGTGGCCGGGATCTTGGCAACCGGCTAGATGAGCCTGTAGTTCCAGGTTCGCGATAGAGGGTTGCCAAAGTAGCCAGGCGAAAACTTGCAGATTCAATCAATGCAGGAAGAATGCGTAAGGAGATCGATGCAAGGACATTCCACGTTGAGTGGGTGGTAGACCTCCTGCCCCCTCCCCCATCCCGTTCGCAGAGACAGAGTGTGTCCCTTTTTCGGCCTAAATGTCCACCCCCGAGCCAACAAAAGGATACGACGTCGCACACGAGCGCAGTCGCCGGTGCCCGTGTGTGCGTGTGTTATTTTTTCCGAGGCATTAAGCTTGCTTCTCCTTCGCGGGGGTGTGGAATTGGGGGGGTGGATAGTCGAAGGAGGGTTGATGGCGACGGTTGTGTGCCGGATCGGGGGGGCAGGGGGGGTCGACGCGGGGACAAGAAGTGTTGCTGCCGGTGATGCTGTTCAACCAAAAGGGGGAGTCCTTGTTCTTCGATAGGAACGAGGTATAGTTTAGTTCAGGAATTCCTGAAGGAAGGTGATCAAGCACTGTGGCCTCCTTGGACCCGAGGTCACTTTTCCTGTGGGAACGCACGTTTTATGCAATTTTTCTTTTTTTTTTACCTGTAAAATAAACACAAATAGGCCTATGCAGTGTCGTCTGGTTCGATGCTCCTTGCGAGTTCAGTTGCGATCCCCTTGACTTTAAACGCGACGCTTTGGCGCTTCGATGGATGCGCTCGTTTTGGGGATGAAAGTATTTGTTTGATCGAATCAGGGAAGGACTCGTAGCCATTGCTTGTTTTGACAAAATCCAAGAGGGTCCTGGAACGTCGGGGGTGGCTCCTGCAGGATGCCGCGTAAAACGGGAGCGTTCGAGGACTCGAGAAGCCTCCTTACAATCACAAATGCGGCCTCGCAGCAATTCATTCCTGGTTGAGGTCCAGGTTGGCAGGAAGTTCGCTGCGCCCTGTTTTATCCTTTGTTGCTTCTTTATCTTCTTCCTTTCTCTTTCCTTTCTCTTTCTCTCTCTCCCTCCTTTCTCCAGACGCGACTTAGCAAGTTGGCCTGACTGGCCGTGCCGTTTCTTACGAACAGACTCGATTTCCATTCATTTATTTTCGCCGCCATTTCGCTGATTGCCACCGCAGTTGCCAGTGGATATACCGGCCCCCCCCGCCGCCCTTTCCCACGCTAACTCTCTTTCTCCTTGGATATTCCTTCTCTCTTTGGCCCTTTTCTTCACTCTAATTCCTGGACTCACTTTAATCACCCAAAGTGCAGCTTTCTGTCCCGCGGCTCAAATGCTCGATGACCTCTCCCTTGGCCAACCCCTATCGTCATTTCCCTCACAAACCACCCCCTCCCTCACTCGGAGAACATCCGGCTCGCCAAGATTTGCAAAATCGAGCCATTGTCCCGAAGCTCTATTAGAGCCGATTCGTTTCAGGGAAATTTTTTATTTCTTTTATTTTCCAACGACCTGCGACCCCCTGCAGTGGCTACTTAATCGGTGAAATAACTATGAGCCGATTCCGCATTCTCCTTCCATAGACTCGTGTATCGCGATTCTATAGGAGGATCCTTATCCTATCAGAGCGTCCATTTACCTGGACGTAAATCGGTCGGTATAGGATCGCTCGCGGTGTGTCTTTATATTTGCCAGTCGGTCGCGCCGAGCACAATGGAGTGTTTGTCATTCCTTTCACAGGATGAATGCGCCTCGATGGAGTATCAATATAGTCCGTACCTAGGGCACAGGTACAATAGAGAGGAGCTCGAGGAAAAGGGAAGTTTAAGGGTGCAGGAATCTTATACATCGGAATGGCTGATACGAATTCAATAAATTCCTCGGTGCGCAACCCAGCAATGTCTTCCCTTTACTTCCTACAATTCGTGTACGTTACCTCCTACTTTTCGAGGCACGAATATTCATCACGTGGATTGATAATTTATTTGTTGGCCCCACTTTTTAAAAGGCTCGTTTAAAAGTATCGATGATCCCGAGGGGGTTGAAAATTTTCATTATTTTTCAATAAGAAGCACCTCCCCCCAAAAGGGTGCCGTAAGAATGTCCACGAGAGAAATCCGCCCCGGTACCTACGGCAGGCAACGGGACTTTCATCAATTTTCATCGTGCGACGCCGGCGGGTTCCTGGAACAAAAAAAAAACAAGGAAAAAGGGAAGAAAGTATCGCCATTTCGTTCATTAATAACTGCCTGGGCAGAATGTGTTTTCGGTAAGAAAAGTCGCGAGGCCACCCTCGATCGTCTACCAAAGGAATATATCGGTGGATTTCAGGGGGGCGGAGGGGTGAAGGGTGGAGGTGGTGGTTGGTTTTCTCATACACGGTACAGTAACTCGTAGGTTGTAGGTTGTATTCTGTTGGTTGTCCTCTGGGAGAGAGATGGCTTGCAGAGTGCGAGAGGCAGGACGAGGGGGAAGAGAGAGAGAGAGAGAGAGAGAGAGAGAGAGAGAGAGAGCAGGGGGTCAGCATGACATTAATAGCAGAAGTGGGACGCATAAAGCATAGAAACCCATGGAAAAAGGCAATTTATGACGCAGGCAAAAAATAATGGTATGATAATGAAATGAAACGTACTGAAACGGCGTGGATCGGGCGCGTATGCGTGTGCGTGAACGTTTGCCTCGATCGAGGCACTAACTTCCTCCCCAAAACAAGCGGCCGACCGCTGGACGAAGGGAGGAAGGAAAGAAGAGGAAAAAAAAAAAAGCTCACTATAGGGGATGACTTCGGACGGCCGACCTGGGGGGTGGTCAACCGTGAACGAAACGTGGACGACTGACAATCGAGGAGATGGGACGCACCGGAGGAGTTTACGAAGGAAAGGAGAAGAAATGAGAATGAAGTAGGGGATGAACGGGAAAATGAGAAAGAGTCAATCCAAGTTATGGGGTGTAACGGATAAATCCGCACTTACAGGAAAAACATCCTCGAAGACAAAAGGATCCATTTTGGAAACCTAATACCGCGACCGTGAGGGCATCGCTTGGAATACGATATACCGCAAATGCACTCGCGACGGCACTTTCCCACTTTTCGTACGTCGGGTTCATTATCTTTTAGTCTTTATTTTTTTTTTTTCTTTTCTTCCATCTTAATAACGAATCGAGAAACCTTTTCCCGTGGCTCGCGGGAAACACAAGGTGCATGTCCCGATAAACCATTTTTGTTTGCCGCTTTCGGCGTATAAGCCTTTGCGAAGCCAGTGGAAGCTAATCTAATCCTCGGGCATATAGATGGCTACTAGTAGCTAGCAGGCGGCGAATACATCTACACTGTATATCTATGTATACCGATGGTGGATGAACGTGTGTAGATGTACATATACATAATATAGGTATAGGTAGAATACAGTAGCCACGTATAATGTCCGGGAGCGCGTGTGCCTGTGTATTGAGTGTGTATACGAGAGGGCGTTCAAAGGGGGGTAGAGCCAGGGGTTGGGTCGCCGTGGGGTCGTCGAGGGGTCGTCGAGGAGGTTCCCGAGGAGGTTCCCGAGTAGGTAGGGGGTGCCAGAGCCAGCAATGGCGATGGCGCCCCGCTCGGGCGTTTATTATTATGATTATACTTGATATCCCCTGCCCAAAGCAGGGCCAGCCTGCGAAACTTTCCCTCCTTTCCTTTCCGATATTAATATTATTTTTGCCCGGGCGTAGCGGCCGCCATATATCTCGCTCTGGGCATAAAATCCATTCCCCGTTCCACACCCCCTTGGCACACCCGTTCGACCCCCCAGATCCCCCCCCCCGCCCCTCCACCCCCATCCAGTTCAGAGTCTTCGTATTTCTCTCTCCTTTTCTCTTATTCTACTTACTCTCATTTTCTTTTCCCTTTTTTTTTTATCTTTTTCATCATTTTTTCCCTCTCCATCGGCTCGCGACTACGTTTCTCTTCTATTATTAATTAATTGCGAGTCCGCCATTTTTACTTCCATCCCTGAAGGAGTAGACCACCACCTCCCCCCCCTCTTGCCTTTCGTCGCTGAAGTTTCGGCTACGTCACAACTTTTCCACGAGTTGCGGAACGTGACTCTGCTTCGTCATCCTTCTGGAGCATCTTCGCGTCTTCTCCTGGAGAAGCTCGGGAATCCAGGATCAGCCGGAGAATCATCTTAATTAACGTGTCCGTTGCATCCTTAAATGCTTTGCGAATGACGCTTGAGTAATGCAAAAGAAAAGCTATCGCATAGCTCATTCCCCGTAGATTCGCTCTCTGTAGACATTTAAAACAGCACGTATGAAGGATCAACAGCTGCGACACATGGGAAGACGAATTCCGAACCGGAAGTGTTCTACTTCACGTAGCGCCTTCCGTGAACATCGAGAAAAGCATGGAGTCGCATTAAACTCTAATAGGAAACTTTGTAAAATAATTCGTCAGCAGGTCTGGACGCAGGTCCCCGATGTCGTCGACGTAGTTTCCGGCTGGGGTCGTGTGAGAAATTTTAAACTACGATCATCCCGCGGCATCGGGCGAAATTCCGGTCTTCGGGTAAAGAGAGCAAAAGCGACAAGAAGAAGGAGGAGGTGGGAGGGGCGGAAGATGAAGAGGAAAAGAAGCGAGTCCATATTCAGCATCAAGAAAGGATCTTAGAAGAAGGCAGGAGAGAGAGAGAGGGAAAAGAGAGATGGCGGGATACTCGAAAATAGGTGTCCACAGCTATTGGGTAAGGGTAGTCGCAGTGAATCGAGCCGTGTAACACGGCAGGTTCTACGTGCAGGACATCATGGGACACGTGGGATGAGAGAATTGCTCATTTGTTCGTCGAAGGGACTAGGATAGGCTGAGGAGGATGAGGAAGATGAGGAAGATGAGGAGGAGGAGGAGGAGGAGGATGAGGATGCCCTGTAATGTCCTACAGCATCCTGTCCAGCCGAGATCCCCGCGCCAGCCCCCTTATCGAGAGCACAATTCCCCCCCGTCTCTCCAGCCTCTCTGTCTCCAGGACTCTCCTCCCGTCTTCGATCGAAATTCAATTTCCACCCCTACCTTCTGCCCCGCAACCCCCAAGGACCCGGGAACGCGAGGCTCGGCTGCATTCCTTGCGATAAATTACGCGACTCAATTATTCACGGGAATCTCCTGCCCTGCTTAAACGTCCTGCCGGGTCTTGACTCCCACCTACGAAGCTGCAGGACACCTAGAAGACTGGACCGTTTCCACGGATGCTGCTGCCTGCATAAAAGAAATGCTCTTCAGACGTAGTTCTTCTCGATACTTTTAAATACAGCTTCCGAGTGGCTTTATTGTCTCGTTCGAGGAACTCTGAAACGCTTTGGGGAAGAATCCTCGAAAAATTGTTGGATTCTCGATGGGCGCGCATTCGAGTAGCAAAGATTCTCGTATCGCAGGGAATGAAGTCATGGAAGAGCCACCATTCTGCGAATCACCCTCGTGCCGAACCGTACCTATTTAAATGGCTTTTTTTCGAAGGGGAGCCAAGAAGGAAAGCACCCTCCCCGTGCTAGTTACTGCGAATTCCAAAACCCATCGTAGAGACATTCTAGGGAGAGGGAATCTATAGGAAACCTATTCAGCATCCCTTTCTGATATATCTAGATATTCGGCATCCACCCTCCGACGCACAGTCGTCCGGCTACGGTGCTACCGATAATAAACAAAGGAATTTAAAAATGCGAAAAGAAAATACTCCACACCCAATAACAATCGATATCAGGCAAAAGGAGAAGTTAAGCTGTTGCAATGGTCCAGATCGCGGTAAAAGGTTGTGCAGCTCGTAGCGCCGGAGCACCGCGTTATCGAGGCCTGTGCTCTGGAGAATAGCGACATCCCTTACACACAAAAGCAATAATGGCCGTAGATATTCTATATGGCGTCCCACGTTGTCTCGCTCGTATGAGCTGAACCTTTCGCGAGCGAGAGGACGCGAGGAGGCTGCGAGAGGGAATGAGCGAAGAAGAGGGTGGGTGGGTGGGTGGTGTGCGCGGGGGGGTGCGGAGAGGTGCGAGGGCATATGAGGGTGGCCGCAGAACAAATACATTAATTTCACCCCCCGTGTGCCCACCCCCCATAAGGAGGGCTTTCCTATGGCGTTTGTGGTAGTGACTAGCGGTGTTGGCGATGGCTGTGATGCTGTACCACACACACACACACCCACACACGCACACACGCACGGCTTTCCATAGGAAGCCGAAGACGAGGTTGTGTGCCAACGCGCGTCCTGTGGCATATAAGTAAACGGGCTACAGGAGGGTGTGTTAGGGGGGTGGCCGTGGTGTGTGGTTTCCATGGCAACGCCCAGTCGCTCTCTTATAATTATATGGGGAAAAATGGCTCGCGGACTTTTACCCCGCATAACCTCCTTCCTCCGGATACGTTCTTCCAGCGTCTCCACCTTATTCTTATTCTTCTTTCTTCTCTTCCTTCGTCCTCGCATCCCTTTGCTACACTTTTCATGTTTCTCTGTTTGCGCTGGCATCCTCATCCTCACGCTTGTCTTCTCTCCTCTCGTTTCTCTCTCTCTTTCTCTCTCTCTCTCTCTCTCTCTCTCTCTCTCTGCGACACCTACTTTACTCTGCGCGCACCGAGCATATTATGTCGCTACCCTCTATCCATGTGGCTGCGACTACGTAACTACGGTTAGCCCTGGCTTTAAGGTAATCTCCAAAGAGTATAGAGGTTTCAGTTATTTCTTTCAAAGTTCTCCATGCTGCACCACGTAGTAACACCCTTGTTACTACGACGACCGTGTTAACCTGCTTGCAGGAAAACCATAAGATTACACGAGTAGGACGTTTGGCTTGATTGGCCAAGCGAACCAATCTCAACAGTACGCAAGACAATCATGACGTGTCCGGAAGATACGCGCGTATAAGGGACAAAGGTATCTATAGAAGAAAGAAAAAAAAATAAAGGCGAATCCAACGGGAGAAGATCCTCCCGAAAGATAACTAATGCCCTCGGTCAGCATTTAGTCACATCCCGGGACGCGGTGCGAGCATCGCGCCGATACACACGGCAAATTCTCATTTCGGGGTAGTTTTCCAGATAACGGCCATTGCCCATCCGAAAGGGAGAAACGGGCGTCCCTTGTCCTAGGAAACCGAAGGGAAAAAAAGAAAGAAGGAGGGAAAAAAGGAAAAAGAGACAGAGACACGTGCTGTGTACCGGAGACTGACCGGAGGTCGTAGAAACGCAGAAGGAGGCCAAGAAAGTAAAGGAGAGACGAAGTTGGAGCGAGAGAATGGAGGGAGGAGAGAGAGAGAGAGAATAGAGGGGGGGGCGGGAGACTAGAAGCATATTGCTCCGGAGTAATCCTACTTGATCGCGGTTTTCGGTCCTGGCCTCATGGCCCCGTGCTCGGCCTTCTGCTCCTATACGCCGAGGTCTCTCCGCATCGAATCCCGTGAACGTTTCTGTCTCCTACGAGACACTAATGCCGAGACGGCCCTGTGTGGGTCCACCTTTACGTATATGCCTCTAGGCATGTCTTCGAGCTCCAAGGATTACTGCCTTAGGAGTTGCCATCCTCATCCCCGTGAAGAAGAACGAAAAGTCTTTAAATACCCTCGGGATGCGACCATCTCGTTGGGGCTGAATGTGTCGGTCCGAGAAAAAATATTATTTTACTTCGACCATCCTGGAATCAGAGTTTTCATTTTAGTCGGCCACAGCATCCGCGCTGCTGTTCGCGAATTTCTTCCGATAATTCACATACGAGATGAGCGTCTTTGAAGAATTCCCGAACGGCGGTGGATTCGTTGGAGGCTGGCGGAACGGAAAACGATTGAGCGCCGGGCGGTTAGTCCGTTTAATGAAATAATCCTCTTTGATCGTCTTCCGTCTAATTCTCTTCCGCACCCTGGCCAGGGGTCGTCATTCGCAATGGGAGCAGAAGGAAAGACTTCAGCCGGAAGGTTTTAATTGCGAGCCCCGTAACCATCGAGTTCGATTGTTTCGAGACGTTCGAACGTGGCGACTTCGATTCGCCCTTCGTATCCTAAGGGATTAAAACGTTTCTTTAAAGAGTCTCCGTGTAACCGCAGGGATACGCCCTTTGATTGCGGAAAGAACGCGTCCCTCCACCTCAGACCGCAGCATCTGCCCACAAAAAATCTAACTACAGCATCCCTCTTATGGACCAGCGCGGCGTTAAGAAAAAGGAAGGGAAAAGTGTCCTTCCCTCGTCGAGTCCCCACCAAAAGCGCCGGCTCGTTATAATCGATAAACTTAATACGCGACGCCACCTTTGATAAAAATATATCCTGCAGCTCGTCCCACCCTTGTTATCCGCCATTCGTTTCGTCTGCCGCAACGGAAAACAATGCTACTGAGAGTTGGCTTATGACGACTGAATTAGCATCGGTCGAGGACATCTTGATTCAGGACCAAAATCGACTGATACCACTAAAGAGCCGCTTGGAAATCCTTTGTGACGTTATCCTCTTTCCTTCGTCGATTCCTCCTTGAATAACGAGGAAGTTCAAACAGCCTCCTTCGAAAGATCTCGTTAAGGACTTTCTTCTCGCTTTATTCCTAGTCGTTCCAGGCGCCAGTCCCATTCGTCCACGATAAAGTTCCAGCGCCCAGTGACCGATTCCTTCGGTCGACAGGTGTCACGTGTATCAGAATGATTCTTAGGTGCACGGGCCTAGTTGTAAGGGCTCGCAGTTTAATGGCGGCGCGCGAGCAGCCTGAATTTTTCACGGTAAGGAAAAAAAGAGATCGAAGCACCGCTGAAAGCGTTTCCGTTTGGCGTCTCGGGAGTCGGGGCATTCTTCGTGCCGAGTGAAGAAATCCGAGGACAATGGCGCCGCACCGTGGCGGCCGCGACCGGATCATTGGATAAGCCCGAGGATCGTTAGGATTAATGAAACGTTTCTCCCTGGTCGCCGGAGTCTGCATTGCAGAGAGACACGAGGACCGCGTAGACAAGAGGGAACCAGAGGAAGTTGGACCCAGTGAGAGAAAGAGCGAGGACCCTGGCCGAGAGGGAGAACGTTTCAAATAAATCGTAGAAGTCTGGAGGAATAGTGAGAGAGCGAGTGGGAGACGGAGAGAAAACTGAAGCGAGGGATGAAAAAGAAGAAGAAAAAAAAAAGAAAAATAGAAAAGAGTATCATCGTGGCTGGTCTCGTTAGCGTTTCTTGGTTACTTGGGTCGGAAATTAAATTTCCCCGAAATATTAATAATTATGTTAATATCGCAATAAGGGGATGAAGGTGATGGCCACGGGGTGCCAGTCTTGTAAGGAGGTAAGAGAAGGACGATGATGAGGGGTAGGTTTGCCGGTAAGGGGCGAACGAGAGGGAGCGGGAGGGTTGGAAGGGTGGAAGGGTGGTCCTCGACATAAGAATATCTCCTTAGATGCGGAGGGGTGCAAGGGGCGCATCGTGGGGTGGGCCTTCGCGTATTTTTATCAATATCTTCCGCGCTGCGTCTGCGCACCCTCTCGGGCTCAGCATCCCTTCCGCCGATACCTTTACACACGCACACACGTTACCCTCCTGGGGACGCAGCACGGCCAGGGGGTTGTAAAGACTCCTGTACATATATCGATGTACCCGTAGTGAGCCATGTAACCGACATGGGGATGTAGAAACGGGGAAGTCACGAGGAGCAAGAGCTAGCTAAAGTAAGCAAGAAGGAATGAGGGAGGTGGCGAGGGTGGAGGAGAGTGGAGGAGAGTGGAGGAGTAACGTACCACTGTGTGTCCCAGGCTAATGAGTGTGTGCGAGCACCACCACCACCACCACACTCTCAGAATCCTCGTGATTCTATACGTACTGTGACGGGGTGCTCGTGTGGGTGTCTAAGGACCCCCACAGGACAAAATGGAGCCCGCTTATACTCCGCCGCCACCACCGTCTCCGCCGTTGCAAAGTGTATCCTTCCCAGGGTCCTTCCCAGGGTCCTTTCCAGTACGGCCCTGCGTTCGCTCATGCAAATGCGGAATCGGCAAAGCCTTCCGGATAATTGCCAGGGTCCATCGTTACGGTCACTTCCCTAACTCGCTTGCTACGGCAACGTCCAACGAATATTCAATGCCTTCTAGACAGTCCGCACCGACTGCAGGACACACTCGCCCCTTACTTCGACTTCTATTGTAAATGGGGATGCGTTAACGCTCCGGGATTATGCAGGATGTAGAGAGGATACTCGACTCGTATCCTGGTATGAATAATTACGTCGAGACTGTCCAGGATTGATTGCACCAGGGTGGCTGCGATAGTCGGAGGGACCGTTCCGTAATATTACTGCTAGCCAGTACAGTCCGTCGAGTTGGATGAGAATCGAATTTCCTTTGGCAGGATCAAAGATATCAGCTGAATATTCTACGTACCTTGGGATCCTTAGTCTTCTTGTTTTCGCGAGGCTCGAGGCTGATGGCTGTTTTCCAGCTGGGGATCATCTCCATTATAACGTCGCGTTCTACGCAAGGGATTATTTTTCTTTCCTCTTAAAAACGGAAGACAGTCCTGGGCCAACAAGTCTGCCGGCTGAGAAGGGTGAGTTCTCTGGGTGTCCTACCCTGCCCTACCCGGGACACGGATTCCCCTTTTTGCCACTCGCGAGGGTAGGTTTTGAGAAATTACTGTAAATTAGCAGGACGACGTTAACCACTCTTCTCTCTTGCTATCCGAATTACGTATCTTCTCTCGAGCCATTCTTCTTGTATCCAACTGACTGTTTGAACCGTTCATTTTTCTTTTTCGTTCGAGTAACGTTTCACGCTCACGTAAAGGCACTTGCACGTCGATGGTTAACGATCCTGCGCAACCCTCGTTAATCGGGGCCCAAAGGATTTCGGGTAACTAATGATGATACGTCCGAGGTAGGTGAATAAATGTTTAATGAAGAAAAAAAAAAGACGATAGCGACAGAACTTTTGGCGGAGAGACTTGCCGCTCCGATGTGGACCAGGTGAGTGACTGGCTCGATGAAAAATTTCGCGTGCTACACCACAGGGGTACAGATGCTGGCCCATAAAAAACGAGAGAGCTCCACCCCATGCGTGTGAGGCCCCCCTTTTATAAAAAAAGGGTCCCCCATCGGCTAAAAAAAACCCTTGTATAAAAACCGAAGGGGGTCACTTACCTAGGAGCTAGCAGAGTATTCGAATGCTACGAATTTTACTGGTACGTAAAAATTAAAAATTTTCATTTCTTATTGCTGATTAATCACTATGGAGCAATGTCTTACAGAAGAGGGACCCGGCTCTGGGATTTTGGGCAATGCCCAAAACTAGGTAGTGAAATTTGTAAAAAAAAATTGTCCGGAGAGACTTTGAACGAAACTCATAGGTGACGTCCGCTTGTAGCTGTCGCTACTTTTCATGGGGTAGGAAAACGTTCCCCAGCGAACGCGCGTGCCCCACACTGTTTTTTTCTCACAGAGCCAAAAGAGAGAGAAAAAAAGAGAATTTACCCTCAGAATGTGAGGCTACAGGATGGTTTTGGGTAGCAGCTACGTACTATCATCAAACTCTTGTTATTCCTGTCCGTTTGGGATTACCACGGTTCTTTTTTTTCCTGATACTTTTTTTCACCGAAAAATGAGACTCCTACTGTCTAAGTGTATCACCGCGGATTACAACGTTATCCCTACTCGAAATGACCAGCGTGTCCTTTGTTCGTTCTTTTCACGAGGGCAGTTACGGTTTAGCGATGACCTCGCATGCAAACCAGCCTTTAATATCCATTAAACAATATATCCATATTGTAAAACCATCATTAATCCACAGAAACAGGAAAATCCTCGTAGGAGTTTTAAGATTTTGGAATCTTTGAAATTCAATAGGACTGACGCGGCTTGGCGCACGTGCGATTGCTCGTACGAAAAGCGTCAGGGAATATCCAGAAAATAATAAAATAACGGAAGAGAAAATAAAATCGATTACGGTTTCGAAACGGTACATGAACTCGAAAGCCGATCGTTTTCGGGAGATTTTTTTGCGAAATAACGGTGTTCCTAGGTAAGAGGGGCAAAAAATGGGAAACATCTGTCAGTCCTCGATGCCTATCGAACGGTTCGGTTCCTATATCCGCACTCCTCCAGGACGAGGTTCCTGAGAGCCTATAGAAAATCATAATCATAATGGCTGCGTCCCATCAGGCACCGCGGGGCATCGGCTGAAGAAGAAAAAAAAAAACTATTAGTTCCGGGAGCCTTTCCCCTATTTTCCCTCTTGCCTCTCTATTTCTCGTCGAATCCCTCTACTGTCTATCGCTTAAAAATAAAATCCGAAAAATCAAGAGGGGACTCTTATATTGCCCATCGTTCTCAATTTTTCTCCCCTTCGTTAGTTCCGCGGATATTTTTTTTTTTCAGGTCGAAATTAATCAATGAGCCACCCCTGACGTAATTCCACTAATTAATTCTCATCCACGCCTGCGATCCTATCGATACTCCATAATGATTCATTAACACCCCGCAGTCGACGTTCTTGGATCCACGGAGGAAAAATTCAATTCCCAAAGTGGCAGCGTTAGGTGCTGGTTCAATGAATTATACGTATAACGTACAATGGATTGCACGTACGAGTGGCAACATTTAGAGCTATTGCATTTTTTGCAATTTCCTCCCTTTTGTCTCGTGTGCTTTTTTTTCGTCTTCGTTCACCGAGTGTCGACCCGAGCAATTTTCGGGTGTGCAAACACAGCAGTACAGGAGAGCCGCGGGGCCCGTGCGGCGCACGCGCCCGCGACTGGTCCTAAAGGGGACCGTCAGGGCGGCCACCATACCAACAACCCCTTTTTTCTCTTCTGTCCCTGCGATTTAAATATGCTAAGCGACTTTTTTCTTACATTTTTCTCCTCTACTCCTTTCTATGCCCGTGCAAAGGGCGACCCTTGTTTGGTCCGTCGCGCCCACATAATTACCGAACGCCGCTAAAATACTAAGAAGAAAAAACGTCCCGCCAGTACACCCAACAACAAAAAAAAAGTTGATTCAGCAGCCGCAATGGAAACCAAGAGTAAAAAAAGCGATAGCGCAATTAAACGGATGCGATGTTTCCCCCTTTCAAATTGGGAGGAGCTCTAGAGCGGAGCGTGTGCGAAGGGGGTGCATTTTACACCACCCATGTAGGCTCGTGTGTAGTATGTGTAGCGACTAGTTTTCATTCTCGTTGAACTTGATTTCTCGCATTTGCACTTTACAGAGCCATCCGACCGAGTAGGAAAAGTGTTGATCCTTGAGTTTCTGAATTTTCTATATTGAGCGTGAGTGAGAGAGAGACGACGCTATAGGGATTTTCACATGCAAGAGAGAGACAGCGAAAGCCGTCAAATCGCAAGCAGGATGAATGCATCATTTTTGAAGTTACTTTACCGAGGCCATTGAGACTACTCGATATTAATTTTAATATTACAATAATATTTTTTATCCTACTCGTGGCGCGTCAGGGATACCAACAGTTATTTCGGTTTGACTCAGCCAGGGAATTTGGCATAAAAAACAGGGACTTGGAAGATTAACGAGAAGAAGAGTGTCGTGCGACCCGTGAAACCGCGGCTTTGCTGCTAAATTGGGGAGGGAAAGTGAAGGCGAAAGAAAAAAAAAAATGAACGCAGAGAGGAACGAAGCGCAGGGTGGCTTGGATATCGCAATTAAACAGCCGCGGCCTACAAATTGGGGGTTGAATTTTTTAAGTCGTCCACGAGGGGTGCACAACGCGGCTGGGTTAGCCGGGGGTGCCCGCGGGACAGAAAAAAAATCCATAGGGGTCTCTTTGCTTGGAAAAAAAAGGGACTGGTTGGTTTACGAGGGGTAGAAAGGGGGAGGGGGGCTGACGAGGCCAGGGACAGAAAACGCCGAGAGAATCGAGAGAGGGGTGGCTCGTGCTAAAGGCAAAACAAAAGCTAGCGACATTCCACACGCCTCGGAAAACATGGCGGCCCCGTACAAACTGTAGGAGAAGTAGTTGTTCGGGCTGATGCTGTGGCAGGGAGGGGTTGGAATTAAAGTCGGCGCTGGGAGCGATCCCGGCGCAGGAGAGGACGTCGTTCCTCTTAGAGAATCTAAAATAAGCCCTTATGCAAAAGACGAGGAGGGATCTTGGTCATTGTCCTTGGGCGCAGCTACTGCGTCTCAGGTACCAACCCTCGAAATAACATTATATCGGAATAGCAAACGCAGGTAACGACCCCCCTGGTAATGGAAGCCACGCGAGCACCATGGGATATTTTAATGCATTCCTATTGCTGTAGCGTGACGAAAACTTGACTGCGGGACAACTCGAGAACTCTATTTGGATAAGTTAAAATTTATTATGGGAACGAGTCAAATGAAAGTGTGATAATTAATAATTTACAAGACTAGTCGACTGCATTTATAATGGGGAAAAAATCCATAGAGAGCGACCGCGCCCATCATATATAATAGACGCGCTCCCCTTCTTCGTCTTCTTCCTCTCCTCTTCTTCTTCTACTTCTTCTCCTTCTCTTCCTTCTCTTTAACCTTTCTTCTCATTTCATTTTCTTCCATACACTTCCCTCCCCTACTGTCCCACCTGGCCTGAGTTCCTGCTTCTTCGATGCTCTTCAGCTTCCTCCTCTTCTCTGTCCTCCTTCATCTCCGCCACCCACCTTCATCACCACCGCCTTCGTTTCAACCTCCCCCGGTGCGCTCGACCTCCATATACTTTCAATCAATATTTAAAGAATTGCGCCTTAATAACCGTCCTGGCGTCGGGTAATGTCGGAGTTTCCCCTTTTGAGACACCTTCGAACTATTGTGGGAAGGTTCTTCAACTTCTAGGCTCTTTGGAATTAAAATACCGTCTGTCGGTAAGCGTGCTGCCTGTTTTATCATCTTCTACAACCTTTTTCGACAGTAGCTAATGATCCAACCATCTTTCGTAGTCGACGCTTAGATCCCAGTCACACCGACTGAACGCAAACTGTCGATCAATGATACCACGCGTTCACAGGAAATCAAATTGCGTTATCGATCAGGAGTTAATCGTCGGGAAGTTAGCGTCAAAAGATACAGATTTCAATTTTTTAACGTCTAACAAATATTCATTAAAACAGAAAAATATTTTTTTTAAAGCGTCCTTAAATAACAAGTAAAATTTGATTTCCTCTTAGCTCGATTCCAAAAGTAAACAATATGATTGGTTTACGAACACACTTACGACAGATGTGTTCGAAGATCAGTCGAGAGTGCTTCGACGCAAAATCCTACTCCAGCACTCGCCGCTACGATTTAGCGCCATGATTTTGGTATCGCCTGAAACCATAGCGTTGTGCATCTCCCTACTCGTCTCTGCACAGCATCCACGTGGGCAAAGTAATGACAGCTCCAACACACAGGTGGCATTCCCAATGAGGCGTCAGTACGTCAGATTGATGCGTCACGAAAGACAAGGGAATTCCTCAATTGATTTATCATCCGCCAACGAGCACAGTGACCTTTCCATAAGTCGATTTACTTATCGACACATGTTATGGGAAATACCATAGAACCACAGATAACCATTTTTTAAATTATCCGTGACAACTCTATTTCCCTGTTGAATTTATTTATATCGGGCAAGGCCGAGCGCTGGTATTAATAAGATATTAAATTTAGCAATAATTAATAGATATATATTTCCAAGTATTACAGTTCGCCTTGTGCCTTCGATACAATTCCTTATCTACGTAATCTCAAAAGGATTATGACAGTTATCTGGTAACGATTAAAAAATGAGTAGTGCACCATCGTAATGAAAGACTTGTAATTATTATTTTTTTTCTCTTCTTTTTTTCAATACGGCACCAAGGCCTCCTTTGTACTGGATGAGAATAAGTAGGTAAATTCAAAAAGTATTTTGTGCGCTGAGGTTAACCACTTTGACCTCCTGCAAAATTCAGCGAATATTATTATGCTTAATTTCGGCGTACGTCATGAAAAATGACGGTGCTGTCAAAGGTACAGCGAGAAGGGTTGGTGACCCTTTTAATAAATGCAACTTTGGTACTTAAACGCGTGCAGTTTTTACTGCTTGTTTTGTGCTGATTCAACATCTGTTGTCGCCGAAGAAAGATGCAATTTACAATAATAAATTGACAAGGCCTAAGAATCTATTACGCGGTAACGATGGTAACGATATCAATTGATAATAATAATAATAATAATAATAATAATAATAAACGTGACAATTATACAATCGCAGCTATTTTCTCCGTCAGCTCATTTTCACACTTTCACTCACAATCAATATCCTTGACTCGAGATATCGATACAATAATGTACAATATATATTATCTTTGGTTTACGTAAATTCTCCATCTTCGACTTCACCTCGATCTAAGTAATTAACGATGTAATAATTGATTCGGTAACTAGGATCAAATTATTGCAATGTTTTTTCTTTTTTTTATCAAATATCATCGCCATCTTCCTTTCGTCCGATTTAGTTTGGTACGTCACTCGAGAACTTTCAAAATAAAAGGCAATAATTCGTATTTGCCGCACCCACTTCTTCTCTTGGCAGTATGTAATTTTTTGTTGTCCACGTTAGACGCGAAGGTACGGCACTCCAATTTACTTAAAATTATCTTATTATATTATTCGGTAATCAATAATCCGATTAAAACATGAGCTAAAAATTTGCGAAGTCGATAACGTAGTTAAATCCTCTCTTTGATTCATTGACAATCAGCCTATAGCAGTCGGTCGTCCCGTGTCGCTTGATAATTAAAATTATTCTAATTTTTAATTACTATGATATGCCCTAATTAACCAGCGTGCGATCTTACCGCACTCAATTCTTCCTAAACAGATTAAATCGGACTATTCACAGTAATACGCTCCTATACAGTAAGAATACTAATAATAATTAATTAATAATTATCAATCGCGATTAATAATCTCCCAATAATGACGTTATCCAATTTTGGATTTTTAAAGTAATTTAATAATAACGACCTACCGCGTCGATCTAAGCAGTCGTGTTATCACCTCAGAAAATCCAATTCCTCGTTTGATAGTCTCGCGTATTTAGTCGGCAGTTTCAGGGTTTTCGCAGTGTCGCAAAATCGAAAGATTCATTTAGGAAAGTCACGTGAGCCAGCCTGTCCCATTTTGATTCCCCCGATGGATCATTGCGATTAAGCAGGTGTCGTAGATCTCGTCTAGATCTTCCCGGCGATCTTTCTAATTTCTTAATTTTCCGTCCTCCCGGCGATGGAGGCGTCCACTGCCTTCTGGACATTTCGAGAAACTGAGAAATCGCGAGGCTCTGCCTCAACTTCGGATGCAGCAGCCGCGCTGCTTCGGTAATCATGCAGCCAGCAGATTTTTTATATTTTTCGGAGTATTATCCTCATTGAGGTGTTTGGTCGTGTAACGCAAAGCGTTCAGAAGTCCTTCGCTGTTGCAGGGTGGTTGGTCCTTTAATAGTTTTACGCATCCTTTCACCTAAAAAATTTCAAAAAAAAAGATCCAATCGTATTTCCTTGTATATTAAAAAAAGAAAAAGAAAAAGCATAATAATACTCACGTCAACGTTAGACCCTTTAACGAAGGCGCCCTGAGGATGCACATGGTCGTAGAGAATAACCAGGCCTACCATCACTCTAAGAACGAATAGCTGAGTCTCCTCGCGTTGAAATTGGGCCAGCAGATTCCTAAAACGGAATTTCGTAAAATATTCCCGCAGGATTCTAAGACCCACGGACGTTACTCACGGATTCTCCAGCATCCTCAAGCAAACCTTGGCCATGGTGCCCAGAGTCTCCGTTATGTTCTCCCTGGGGATGTCCTCGTTCTAGGAACAAATGAGACGAGATCCGTAACTGGATCAGCACTCGAGCAAAGTAGATAAATAATTATCGATAATGATCCTTACGTCCGCCAGGAATGTTATTGTTGCGTGACTCAATACACGCAGCATTGGCGTAGCGTGTGCGTAGAACAAGGACATCCGGTTGGCCAATTCGTTACCGACGACAAGATCCCTTTCGGAATTGTCCTGCTGAGAGAGCGAAGCTCTCGTCAGGGTCCTGCGGTAATAACTGAAGTCATTTTGTATGGCAGGTGTCTTCATCTTGTGCTCGTCGAACTTCAAAACGAATTCGAGAATTTCGGCGAGCTGCTTCACGAGGGCTTGTTGGGTTTCCAAGTGTTGAGTCGGCGACAGATTACCGGAGCAGAGTTGACCCAGGATCTTGGGAACGACGCCCTCTGGATGAGGGAATAAAGTAATTTTGAAAAATGAAATTTGATTATCGCTGATAAGGACCTACCCAATTCCAGGGAAAATTCGTAGAATCTTTTGAGTTTGGCAACCAGTGGCGCCACCGTTAGATACGCTTTTCTTTGACATTCCTCGGTTGGCGCCGAAATGGCTTCTCGAATTTCCTTTCCCGCTCCCTTGTAGCACTGAATCTCTTCTAAAATAGATTCCGAATTTTTGAGCACCCTTTGTACAGCCTCGAAAGTCTCCCTCTCTATGTCCGATGGTTGCGCGTCTGTGAGATAAAAATATGTTAGATTTTTTTTTTTTTTTTTTGAAAAATTTATCGATTATCGTCGTTAACGAGGATTTGTACACTCACTTTCGAAATCCAAAAAAACATCGTATTTCTGGGGGGTGCAACACGTGGACTCGTCCCGAGCCAAGAGACTCAGAAGTTTGCCCATCCTTGACTGCTGATCTTGAACCAAAAACTAGTCTAGCCTCTGAATGGCATCTGAAACAAAACGTGACAATGACAAGAGACATTCTGGAAAACTATTCACCTTTTTTGGATGGATCAAAGTCCTTCTCAAAATTTCATTAGATTTTATTTTACGCAATAGGGACTTTTGTTTTATTTATATTATTTTAACCAGCGTGTAAACGTCTACCGGAAATCGAAGTACGAAGAATCAAGAACGTAAAATCTTCTATTAGCGACTAGCAGCTGACTTCGCCTGGAAGTCGCGTGGTTTGCGATATTCGTTCTGCGAATTCTACCACAACAATAACGTCGAATCTTCATTATCGGATTCTACTGTCTAATGAGTATTACGTCAAATCTAATTAATACTGAGAAAACAAGATTACTTTCTGCATCGTTTATAGAATGACACATTATCAGGAGAATATAGTGAAAGATACTGTACGTTAATTAATCGAACAAACTATATGGAAATCGACAGAATTTTTAATAAATAAAATTATAAATAGTTTCACTGGAGAGATAAATTGAAGCCACTGGAAATCCAAAAATGTCACAAAATCGCAGTCTGCCTCGATATCCAATAATGAAATTTGGAATCTCTGTCCGACGATCTTCTGCATCTTACCGTGGCAATATACACGGTGTGCATATTAACATCGACCGAAACCAATGAATAACAAGTGAAAAAACTTAAATTCACAGCGAAATCATGATCGCGGGGTTAGTTTCCTGGCACTTCCTTATTTGGTCAACAAACGTCGTCACGTTAGGGAAAATCAATGGATAGTAGTTCGTCAACCCCCCGGTCAGATGGCGCGCGAGGCAGAGGCGCTGAGAATTCGAATATCCGAGTTAAGGGAGGGAAAGCTGCAACTGCTTTCCTAAAATTAGACGTTAAAATTAGAATTTCCAAGCTTTGACGATAAACTCGCTGTCTCACGCTGTGAATTATCCTGCCGGTGGCCCCCGAGGGCCACTAACGTTGCCCACGTGTGACTTTACTATATCGCCACCCTGTATATCAGTCTCTCGTAAATAATAACCAAATTGGAGGACTAAATACTGCGGTGAGATTTTTGCACCTCGTCTCACGCGCGATTGGATAATCGTCGGAAATTGTGGGCGAGGATAATCATCGTCCATTAAAGCCTTTTTGTGCTTCAATTCCAGCAAATCAATTGAGACCCCATTGCCCTTCGTCTGGGACCACTAGGTAACCAAGCGGCCTAACCAGCCTGACTACACATTAAAGCCTGTCCCACACGCGTGAATCTATCGAATAGTCGTTGAAAAATAAATACAAAGTTAAGGACTACCGAACGAGTAACGATCGTTAATCGAAACGATCGATTAGGAGATACATATATACTATAGATATATTCGTAGCACGGTACAGTATATGCTATAATAAAAAGAGTAGGCAAAGTGTGACGGCACGTATCGTCATATTATTCTTCCACACGTACGTGTAGTATACAGTGGGTTGACGTGACGACCGTGAACGTAGCCAATGCGCAATGCTCGAGCCGTTTGAGCGCGGCTGCTTTATATATGGCGTGTTTTCCTCCCTCTATATTTGGTAATGTCCTCGTTACACTCGCCTAAATTAATTAGAAAAGGCTTCGCCACGTGACGAAGTCTTCTCGATCTGGCGAATCACCCTGTCAAGTATAAAAATCTTAAAAAGGAAGGCGTAAGAGCCTTACGCTTTTCCTATTCGTCCGACGCCGACGTCGACGTCGATTTGCAAATTCTACAGTGTTACTTGTCCTGGGTATAACGAATTCTCGACTCTAGCCTACTTCTTGCAAATACCTCGAGCCTTACGGGCGTCTTTCTAGGACTCTACAGAAGACTCAAGGAGAGTAAGAGAACGGCGATTACGAAAAGCTCTGAAATAAATGCCAGAATTGTTTTCCTCAACCTCGCGCAGTTAAAGATACAGTCGAAAGCCTGAAGGAGACTCCTTTTTTGGGTAATTTTAAATAATCACCAAAAGGAAACCCCAGGAATTCTTTTATCAGTGACCAATGCCTCGCGTCGTCCTTCTCGTCACACATGCACAATGACGGAAAACAAAGACGGTCTCCAAGAATAATAAAATCTTTCCTGCACTAAACCGGTGCAATTGCATCGAATTGCATCGAATTGCATGGAATTGCATCGAATTGCATCGGTAAGTCTCGTCACACCGAGTAGGCCAGTTTAAATGTGCAAGGATATAAAAGGATCGCGCGCGACTTCCCAATGGGGATTAAATATCGAGTGGTGGCATCGAATGGTTGGAGCGATGCCTACGCCAATGGACGAGCCAGGAGGGATATCGTCATATCCCGGACGAATGGTGGAAACCTCCGACCGAAGCCCCCGCAACCTCCCAAAGCCTTCGCTCTTCGGCTGCATCTACTATTCTGGTGGAGTCTGCATGTGGCCAGTATACGGGGTCACATATGTGCCGCGTTAAAAGAATCCACGAATATTGGTAAAATTTAAAGAGACGCCGTGGACGCTCCCTGCTTTGCTTTTAGCATCGCCACCTCGATGTCACGAGGTGTCTGCGTACTGACGAATTAAAAGGGAACAAAGTTTTGGTTGGTTCGTTAATATGGAAAGGAAACACCGTGTGTGGCTTAACTTTCTCACACGTGCGCCGTCTCCATAGACGTGTCTCTCTCTTTCTCTCTCTCTCTCTCTCTCTCTTTATCTCTCTATTTCACTGACCCTATATCCGCTTTCCAGTCTGACGTTTCCGCATGGGGGATCCTGCACGTTAATGTCTCTATAATTGAATGCTCGGAGAATCAGGTAATTCCTCGGAATTAGTATTTCTCTCTTAGCCATGAAAATCGATTGTTACGCCAATTTCCAGGGCCGCTGGTATTTTTGGTTGAGCGATCGATCGAGTATGTGGGATTTGCTAGCACGTACACATACGACGTGCAGTTCGGAGGAACGAGCAGCTACGGTTTCCCTTCGTAATTTCGCGTACGGACAGGCGACCTAGTTGTTAATTGGTTGGCATGATAACGCTCTGATTACCAACCATGGTATCTCCGATAATTAAAAAGAAAAAAAAAGGGCGGTAGATGGTCAGCAAGCACAATTTTTAAAAAAGGTCGTGGCTATTAATGCTCGAGAAAAAAAAAGAAAAAATAGGGAAAGGCCAGACACGCGTCGATACTTCACACACGTACAGTGCAGAGTGACGACTCGTGAAAACCGAGAGGAGGCGCTTAGTTTCGCGTTGGCGGGTTCCCATGCGAAACCGCAGTTTCCTTGGTCGCGTGATAAAAAGCAATCGCATCGCGAAAACACCACCTTGCGCAACGCTCGAAAGTTCTACTAGTCTAAGTTTCTTTTGTCTCTCTCTCTCTCTGGGATCCTTGTACGAGGTTTTGCCGGCGTCGCGACGCCCGAAGACTCGACTGCGAAATAAAATAAAAATTGCGAGACTGTCTGTGCCTGAAGAAAGCAAGACGCCCGAGGCCAAAGTCACCCTCGTGGTACCGACGCTGGCGTCGACGTCTCGACGCGCTTCAATACATATATAAACATCCCACACAGTGATACAGACGGCCGCACATTTACGCCGAGTTAACCGACGGTTTATTTACCTTTGAAGCAACGATAAGACCGACTCTGAGAAGCATTCGTGAGCGACTTATCGAATTCGCGACGAGTCGCCAAGTCCGAAAGGTCCAAAATAGTTCAAGCAGCCAGTTTAACTCAGAGTCCAGTGATGCTGCAGGCGAGATAAGGAAGAAGAACGAAATTGAAACTGGAGACGCGTATCACTCGATCGGTAAAAAGGATCGACTTTCATAAAAGTCAATCGACGCGATCGTCTAAGCGCACGCACGAGTCGTGATAACGCTATCGCGAATACACTCGCGATAAGAAGATTTTCCACTGTCAGAAGCTGACTCTACGTACACTGATCTTGCTTCTTTCTGTGCACCGATAGAAAAAAATCACTTTGAAAACTGATGAAGAATCAATCGGTCGAGCGCGAACCCCCCAGCACGACGGAATCCGGCACTGACTGACGTCACTCTTGTCAAAACCGACAGTAGCCGCCGATACGATGGCGCAGCGCGCCGTGACAAATTCGTTCTGAACTCCAGTACGTCTGGGCCCCTTCTACGAAGTCAGCTGATTCCCCACTGCCAGTCGAGCCGCTCCGAAGGTCCCCCCTGCTCTCACGGATCCCTCTTGCGCTAGTCATCCAGGGTACACGGAACGTTACGGAACTTTAACCCTTTACTCAGTTGGTGGGAGAGAGGGAAGGAAGCGTTTTAAGGTTCCTAGATGCTCGGTGGATTCTTTGCCGAACCTTTACGAGAGAAACTCGAGCCTGGATCGCTCGAGGAAACAGGCATCTTCGCACTTGGCGAATACTCGTATTTCTTTTAACATTTGCGTCAGATTCCATTGTTGGGCAACGATATTGTCTTGTTCTTGTTTGCGTCTGCTAAACTTTCTTGATCTTTATTCGGCTTCACCTCGCTTAATCCTGATGGAATTTTACCTCGTGACTCTTTCTCTTGAACGGTGCAATGACTCTGGACGTACGTGTCGCAAGTGCACTTTAGACAAATGCACGTGTCTGGTGCATCAGGTGGCTCTGTGTGGGAAAGCCTTAATTCATTGTTCGCCTGAACTTTGCTTTTTCAATTAACCCTGTGACAAAGTTCTTGTCGCGACACAGAGAACTGTAGATACAATAGTACTTAACTCTCAATTATATCTGTAATCGATGGAACAACAGACTAGTAAATATTTTCTATAATTTCTATATCGAATACGTAGGACGTGCCTATTATTATCCTATTATTCCCCAGAGCAAACTTCTATTCTTAATAGATAGAGATAATTCAGTGGATTCGTGCTGCTGTAAAGGGCGGAGAACTGAATCGTTTCACTGAGATCAGATGAACAGTCGTTCGGCCGAGTCGTAATTCGAGACGGGACTTGCTTCTTTGTTGGGAACAATATTGCGTTCTGTAGAAGCTAAGTTACTACGAGTACTTGTGTCTTGTACCGACACATTGTCCTCGTGCTACGTACAATTCGTACGAAGCCTCTACTCGTCACTCGGATTCAACTTGTATTGGACGAAGCTAATAATATTCTGCTCGCGTCTTATTCGACTCGATTGTTAACGAACCAAAGTTCTGTATATTTTAAGCATTCTTATAGTCGATATATTCTTATATCTTGCGGGATCTACCTTACCGACGGACGATTTACTCTACTATATCGACTGTTGGTCACTCGCGTTTTCTCTCTTAGATAAACTCTCGGACTTACGATATAAAACTGGGACTTACCATCAGTCCCAAGAATAGTTAAAGCTTCCTTGATAAAAAATTTAATCTTAGTAACGAATACATCCATTAGATGACAGACAAAACATAATTATGTAAGAATTCAATATTTTTGAAAAATACAACGCTTTGCCACATTAAAGAACTCCGACGCGGCGCCTATCGACTGGTTGCTTTATGATAATAAAATCGTCGCAATTTCCAAGAATATCTGAATATAATTACTCGGACAATTCAAGGACTCTTCGGTAGAATCTCCTTTGTATTCGACATATCGGACGGCGCCAGTAAATTGATGTTCGGAGGACAGTCCTCTGCATCCGTCAGAGACGGCGCGCGTGTTTGCACACGTGTCCCGCGACGCCGAAGTAAAGTCACTAATTACCCGACGCCAATTGTACACACGTCGGCGCGTTGCATGAGATTGAGTAAGTTCCTCCCTCTCGCCCCGCAGACCCCCCATTAACGCAAGTGGTCGTACGCCACTCATTTCGCCTCCTGTATCATTTAACTACTCGAAGCAGGCGTCGCACGTAAGCATTAATGGGGACAGGTGATACCCGCATGAGGATGATATCCTCGAGAAAAATCCTACCCCAAGGGGAAAACATCCTATCCGCTTAATGACGACGCGGTTGAAACTAACGTTTTTCAGCAGTCGGGATCATCGACGTCGATTGGACGTCGATTAGACTTTAGAAGTGCGCATGCGCAGCTATCTAATACGCATAGGTGAACAAGCGAGCGACAGAGCGACTTTCGCATCTGCGGAAAAACGATGACGTACAATTTTATTGGGAACCTTGTTCCGCAGTGTTTGAGAAAACTGTAGGGCGAGGGGATGTAAAATCGAAAGGAGAAAAATAAGAGGAACAGCTCGTGAAAGATTTTAGGGTGACGCCCAGACTGAACCCGAGGAGGTCGCACCTTGCCGGAAAAAATCGAAAGGTCGCGTCCCGACCGACCGACCTGCGTGCGGACGTTTTACACGGATTAGCTAATCCCATATGGCGGAATAAATAAAGCCAATATTCAGCCCGCAGCTGAATTTAGCCCCGTCGCATCCCCCCAGCCTCTCGTCCCCGGCAGATCCCTATTTCTTGCTCGATGGGAGGCTAGACCGCGTTTGACAAATTTCTGTGATCGATCTGGATCACTTTCCTCCCTTCGTTCTACTTCTGCTTTACCTTTCATCCCCATACCCGGCATGAAATCTCGTTTCATCCCCTCTGGACTAAATGATACATTATATTTTTACGAGTATACATACGTATAGATTTTCCTCGGAAATTACCTATCGGAATCACTGCCTAAATTTCTCTTCGCCCCTATTACAGCATCCAGCGACGACATCCCGAACAAGTCCAAAAGTCTTCGAATATTTTGAAACTTACCCCGGTAAGAATAAAATATATTTATCGGCCACCCAGTATACACCAGAGTATAAAACCGTAAGAATATTAAACTGAAATTCCTGTAGGAGTTAATTTCCTAAAGAGAATTCAGTCGATGTATGAACCCTGAGAAGCATGGCGGCAAATTAATTTCACGATTCTACGAGGCAGCACCCTTTAAAGTCGATGAATATTTATTCAGCCGGGGAAAATTTTTCCGCGTAGAGGACGCGCGCGGTACAGCCCTTACAACCCCCATGCGTCACGGTCCACTCATAGCAGCAAAAAGGGGTGCGAGGGACCGGGGAAAAGAGGATCATCCAGAAAACATATAGGGTGTCACAAGCGTCAGGCAACATCGGCTAAGGCCAAAATTTTTCCATCCTGTAAAGGAAGATCGCGAATATGCAGCTGTCGGCGCTGAGCACCTGCCTTGTACGATCAATCCTCCTCGTGTAAATACGGACTGTGCAAGTCCGTGTTCTTTTACCACAAGTTCCAGCACCTTGTACGTCCTATACATAATACAGGTAATACAGGGTCATTCGGCTCAAACGCCGCCAGTCAGATTTGACAGCTGTCGATGTATTGGACGATCTTGAGGAAGAAGGAAGCGAAGATGCTGGGAGGAAAAAATCATTTTTTTTTTTTACTACTTGCTGACGATAACGAAGTAACGAGAGAGAAGAGCATGGGAAATGCGGAATCCGGCCTCTTTCTCGGCCGATGGAAATTGGGATAGACCAGAGGGGTGGTCCCCGTTCATTAGTATTCTTCCTACGATGACTTTTCTCCCCATCTTTTATTATACAACTACGTGACACACATTATGCATCCCTCCATTCTTACCAAAAAATTGAACCACTATACCGGGTGTCAGAATGCAGGGGTGACTCTTTCTTTGTCCTTTTTCTTTTTGACGTTTTCTCTGTCTGGGGCCATGTGCTCGTGTGGTTAGCGATAGTAGGCTGACAAGGTTACTAAGTAAATATCTTGAATAAATAATACTAGGAGCCGGTCCGATGCAGGGTAGGACGTAATCAAGCCTGGAAATTGAAAATTGAACGTTTGCAGTCAAGTGGGTACTGGAGACCCTGTGAAAACCTATGGAGGAACGAGTGGCAATAAACCCGTGAGGGTTTCTTTACGAGAAACCCTCGTGCTCGAGGTTCACCGGACTAATTCGACTTTAGCATTCGAAACTTCCTGCTGGTCGTCCAAGGACGGAGCCCGTCCTGTCACTAGTGAACTTTGAGGCCACCCCGTAGATTCTCGAGGAGCACTCAAAATCCCATTGGCACGAGTCCTTCGGATCCGGTGGCTGCTTCCCGCAGACAATATTGGATCGATTTGCATTTCCACGATTGCGACGGCAACTCGAAGAATCGTCTTTCCTTATGAACCGCAAACTAAGATGCTGCGAGGTGGAATTTATCGGCCTATCTCTTTTGCCTTCTTGAATCTGGGAGATGAGTCGTCGGGTTGAGCCGAAGGAGACTGTCGAACGTACAAGAGAAATTCGTTTTGCTGATAACGTTTGTTGTATATTGCTAACAGATAAAGCAGATGTAATTTCTATGGGAGCGACCGAAGGGTTAAACCGAAGAGTTCCTATCGATCGATTATAGAATTTACTCAGGTACCTTTTTCATGTCGTCGAGCATTATTAGGCCGGAATGGGAAGAGGATCTTGACGATCCGATCTCTCGGAAAAATGTTCGGAGGCGCATTCGGCACCCGTGTAAAAATGCTTAAAGGTTGTTACTCGAGTTGTGAAACGAGTTTAAAGGTAGGCTGCCGTGGGCAGGGCGCATCTGCCCCGAGATTGCAGGCCGCTGCAGCGCCGCTACGAAATAAAAGTAAAAGGGAGAGGAGAAAGAAGAGGAGAGGGAGAAGCAGGAATAAAAAGTCCAAAGAAAAATAAAAGACGAGAGACACCTCGAAAGCATTACCAGCTGGCACGCGTCTTCGTCCACATTATCATTAAGAAGGATCATCGCGAAGAATCCTCGAGAGGATTTTCGTTTTATTACCTAGAGGCACCTGCTCCTCCTCGATTGTTCCGTAGGGCCCGACGCCGGCTGAGAAGGCCCCGTCTCCACATTAGGGATCCTGACACTCGGACGATTTTCTTCAGCATCGAAGCGCAACCTGAAGTTCCGTCAATTCACGTTCGTCGTGGCGTGTCGTAATATCTGGGTCCCACGAGTGAGGCCCCTTTCTGAAAAGATGTAAATTTTCAAAAGACCTCATTAGTAGCGTTTATACACGACACATTTTCAGAGGGTCTGAACGATATTGTTTACTTAGTTTTTCTGGCCGGCCGTTTCACACTTCTCTCGCTCCAAATCCTTCTAACGATCTTCTAAACCTAAAACGGGCCCCCCAATATCCTTGGGCCCTATGAATATCTAATGTACCGACGCTTCGGCCTTCTCCCTTTCTTACCCAAATTTCCAAGCATTCGTCACGAGTCTGAGGAGGTGTCCCGGATAAACCTGCGAGCGCGCGTCACGAGACCGAGCAGCCCCTTTGGGCCTTACGTAATCCGTAATTAGCCTGGCTTTGGTATTTTTCATGAGCAGGTGGGAGCAGGACCCTGCTGTACCGAGCCACCCTTATTTTCTCCCGAAGATAAATGGCTGGGAAAGGTGATTTAAAACGAAGAATAAGGAGACGAAGACAAAGTGGAAGAACGAGGACGGGGAGAGAAGAATCGGCGGTCTGAGGCCCAATTTTGAAAGGAGCCTCGGGTGGCGCGTGCTCAAAGAAATTTTGAAATTTAACGTGGCTCACCGCACGTCGTTTGATTCTCCATTGTTGCCCACTCGATTCCAAGCAACGGGGCCCTAGTCTTTCTCTCGAAATTAGACTTCGTGCTTTGGGCCCTACGGTTCTACGTAACCCTACTCTGCCCTTCGAAAATTACAGTCACGAAACACCAATCACATAGGTAGCAATGGCATCTGTTTTAATAATTGTCCGAGTCTGCAAATAATCCGCAATCACGTAATGCCTTCGCAGAAATAGATACATTTTTATAGAATCTCCTTTTCATCTGCATCGTTCGGCACGTGATACAGCAAAGCTACGTGCATAACCTCTAGGCTAATTGTGAAAGTCCGGTGACTCTCATGTGTCACGCAAGAGACGTAATAATATCCGTTATGTGTTTCCAGCGGAAATGCTGGCAAAACGCGACAACAATTCGGATACGTTTTCGTTCTGGAAAAATTTTCAAATCCTGTACTCGTAGGTTTCGTTGGTGCAGAAAAGAAGGAAGATTTTCGATAAGCCATTCTCGGCTACAGTTGTCAAAGACAAGATCACACCCTGTAGATAAAGGAATGGGATGCCGACCCAATTATGAAGTACGGTGACAGCTGACGAGGGATTCTCCTTCTCAGTTTCCATTTTCTCTGTCACGCTAGCCCCTAACCCCCGTTACATGTGCACTCGAGGCTTCGCCTATTTTTAGTCGTGGAAAAGTTTCGAGGAACAAAAACTCAAAGGGCCAGACAAAAATCGAACAAGTTTCGTGAACGGGGCAGATAAGAGATAAAAGGCCCAAAGGTCCCCAGCAGGATCGTGAAAAAGGCCTATCGAAGCGTCAAGGAAACTGCCTCCTTATTATTCCAATGTGAGAAAAGTTCTCGATCCTTGATGTAGATTAACGAGGGGCTCCTCGATAATTGGATTCGATTAGCGAGACACTCGAGTCCTTTTGAGTAATTAACTAATTGCCTACCGCAGCTGAGACGTTCGAAAGGAAAATTTGAGAAACGAGTCAAAGATATTTCGAGACTTTCCTACTATCTCCTTTCTCCCACGACTTTCTTTCATAACAATTTCGTCAGCAATAACCGATAAATAATCTTGACATTTCAGAGTAATTAAAAGGAATGGAAACGTCTGGCAATGACGCAAACATGGAAATTATCATAATTTTAATTGATGAGTCATGCCCACCGATACACGCAGGGGCACGACATATCGCTAGAAGACACGGACTCACGGAGAGAAGATCGCTCGTTACCAGAAAATAGAGAAAGAACAAAAAAAAAGAAACTAAAGAAAATCCAGTAAAAATACGAACGTCGAAGTTCAACGTCCTAGAATAATTAGAGAGACCCCACTTGGACGTGCGACGCACGCGTCTCTTCTACTCCGCTTCTTTACTCTTCGTAAGTCGAAGACGCATTCAAATTTAAGAAGGAGACTAGTGGCGTCGGGACGCTCTTGGATCGTACGAAGCGTCCGAAAGTGGCTAGCGAAGATTAGCGGGTGGGCTTGTTGGCTCGTAAGGCCCAATTTTTCTAAGGTATCTTATTGTTATAACGACAAAGCTTGTCAACGTGGTGGACCCAAAAGTCCTCGGAGGTCGCATAGGTCTAGCAGGGGCCCTGAATTTCATTTAAAAACTGAATAATGGAACACACGGCTCGGTTAAAACGCATTAGAGTCTCTACATAAGGTCGACAATGGTCCAGAGTACCAAGAATGGTACAATTTGTGACGATAGGAAAACGTCAAAAGCCATTCGAGTATGGTTATTCCTATTTTTTCTTCTCTTTCTGTCAATTTCAGGGCCAGTTTCTCCCCTGGTAATAGACGCCCCTCGTCGGTGGCGTCTCGACGCTTGGGTATCCCCGCTGACAAATCTCGTCACTTACGAGAAAAAAGAAGTCCAGAAAAACTTGGAAAATTACGAAAGTTTCGGAGTGACATTTGCTCCCCATATGCACTCCTAATTCCCAAAATGAGAAGTCCCTCCTGTTATCGTTTCATTTTCACTTTCTTTCCCGTCAATAAAAAACCTTTATCTCAAGATCCCAATCGACTGATTAGCCGTGTAATTAATGGATAACGACCCTAAGGAATCAAAGAGAAAATCCAATGAGGAATAGCAGAATATTTATTCCCAAGCATCTGTCGAGTCTCTGGGAGGTCAAAAAGGTCAGAGCGCAACACACTGTACATCGCACCTCAGAACTGGCGCAACGTGGCGCAACGTGGCGCAACATGGCGCAACATGGCGCAATAGCGACGGAACCATGACCTAGCGCAACGCGATCGTCCGTCACGGATCGATGTGGTTACTCAAAGTGCCCAGAGACGAGTTACTGGGAAAGTTGCTGCGAATTGAGCAATCGATCGTAACGTCGAGTGATCTTCCTCCCAGCCCGCCCGCCCGCACCCTTCGTTAACGTTTCCCATAAACAAAACTTAATCACGGGGGAATCAGATCAATGCTTGTCTCTCTTCCTCCCTCCGTCTCGCTAAAAAAACTATCTCTTGCTCAGCAGCCACAGTGCCGCCCTGTGATCTGATCAAAGCAGCAACACAGTGACGAAAAGAAAAGAAGTAAGATTTTCGTAGTAAGAAGCAAAAGTTGACAGATTGCAGATAGAAGGGAGACAAAGCAGATGTCGAAGGTGACGGAGGTGACGGAGGTGACGGAGGTGACGGAGGTGGCTGCTCTTACGGCTGTCATCCGCGTAACGAGATTGTCGACATCCCCGGGGGCATTACCCCTTTCGTTATCCCTATCGCCAGGTAAACTTTCCCCGTTCGACTCGTGCAACGGTGCATAATGGGATTCGCGGCGGTCGCCGACTGCAGCTTCGTGCAGGCCGGAACGGATCGACGGGACCTGCTGCGGAGTCCCGTGACAGAAACGCATACGCGTGCAGTTCGATTAGCAAGAAAAACTAGCAGGGGCAGTGGGTGTAGCTAAACGATTTCTTTGTCGAAAGATCGCTGAACTTTTGGTACTCGAGCGATGCTGCGTAAGATAGCGCAATGCGACCTAGCTCAACGTGACCTTCGTGTCAGGGGGTATGGCCGTTGAGAGAATGCCAGGATGAAACAAGGGGTAACCTCCACGGTGAGCATCTCCTGGCATAAAGGTATGGGGATGTCTGTCTCCATGGTGATCCCATCGAGCGGTTTCGGTCAGGAACACGCCCAGGGAGAACGGCCTCGAGAAGACTCACCCTGACCCGTCTCGACGATGCGGGACCACCTTCCCCAGGATTCCCGATGATCCTCCCTGGGCTCGGGAAGTAGGAGTCTCGGTATAAGCAAAAGGGAGAAATCGAAGAGCACCGAAGGGAGCCAAAAGAGAAATGAGTCGTGACTAAACGAAAGATCTCTGCCGCTGACGCTCGATAAGGAGGGAATCTTCTATTTGACAAAATAATAATCAAATACCATTTACAACGATCCAATTAAATTGGCCTGCCTCTCTCGTCCATCGAACGTCATATGCCTTCCTTGAAGCAGCTCGAGACAAAAAGTTTAAAATAATAAAAATTTCCAGTCCGATACTACCTGGCTCCGTTACTTCCCCAGTATGTAGGAATCCCATTGCTCGCGTGAGTCCGAGTGCTGTAAGTGGAGGGCGGGAGGGGAGGGAGGAAGGGGTGTAAGCGGACACTGGAGGTTAAAGGGTAGGGATCGGAAGATCCCGAGGCACGTGGTGCGCACCTGTCGTCTCGTTTCCAGAGTAGAGAAAGCAGCGACGCTGCGAGACACGAAACGGCCCGAAGTGGGGTTGTTCTTGAGGAGAAAGAAATTGAAGAGGAGCCAGGGGAGGAAAGGGGGGGAAGAAGAAGAAGAAGAAATAAAAGTGGCGCTAGGGAAGGATTAGATTTAGAAACGTCATTCCGACATCTTGGGAAGTAGACACTTAAAATATCATTCTTACTTAAGTAGAATTTGATTATGGGAGTGTTAAGGGTCCGTTCGAAAGTCCCACGCAACTGTTCGCTCGCTGTTCGTACCTACTTCTGTCAATGAACACGCAGTCCATATGGCACACGGAAACGTCGGTTCACCCTTTCATCGTTATTGGCGCATCATTATTTTTTTTTGCTCTAGTCCCTTCCGTACTTGGAACTTTGCTAATGGAAGGAACTCATGGGAAAGCTATAGGTTAAAAATTGGCAAGGGGTCATTCAGTCCGGTCAGTTTTGAACAAAGGAAGTTTTGTGAGCCGAAGGTGGTATCTATATAGGCGTAGTGTGAAAGTGGCCGTGAACTAGAACGGGATACGTATACGTGGTATCGAATTCCTAATAGCCAGTGGCTAGTAGGACATTTATTAGGCTCAGTGAGAAAGAAAAAAAAGAGATAGAGAGAATGAAGCCAAGGAAGAAGCAAGGGAGGAAAGGATAGGCAGAAGTCGCGAATGGGGCGGGGGGGGGGAGGTGAGCGAAAATTACGCCGTTGCGTTCTAGACTGACCCGTCTGCGAAAAATAAAGGAACGAAGAGGACGAGGGATTCTACCTGTCGACAGGAACTATAGCTAAGCGAGATGCGAGATGCGTAAGACGCAACATCCAACGTCCCCTTCTAATTTAATGTGGAATCTGTCCTTTAGGATTTATCCTTCGCTAAGATATTCGGTTGAGAGATACCAGAGGATTTTATCTAATGTGGAAAGTTTGATAACAAACTCGAATAGTTTTGAAATTCCTTCGAAGATCTTAATATTTATGTATAGTTAGAAAACGGTATAATGCATGCCGAGAAAGTTCCGTGGTCCTTTCGTTTGCCCAGGGATAAGACCGGATGCAGTTATCGTGAGACGATAAGGACGATGGTAGTTGTATTATAAATTCCGAAGTAAAAAAAAAGAACAAGAAAATTTTAAGTATTTAACGTGTATATTCTCGCGCGTTACTCCGGTCTTCCCCTCGATCTAATATTTGTTTCTCCACTCACTTAACTCGACCACTCAATCCTGAGGGACTCTCTCTGTCTCTCTCTGTGTCTCTCTCTCTCTCTCTCTCTCTCTCTCTCTCTCTCTCTCTCTCTCTCTCTCTCTCTCTCTCTCTCTCTCCGTGGATGGGTCCTCCGGTGTCCCGTGGGTGCAGCCTGCGGCCCCAGGTAGCCAGTGACAGATCCTTTAAGGATTTCTCTGTCGGCACCGATCGATACTACGGGAAGTGCCGCCAACTCTTGGGATCTTGGGAAACCATCGGACGAACAAGGAGACCAAAGAGGACCGGATTGGGCCGCGTTCGGCCGAATTGGACCGCATTGAGCTGTGCGGCCAAGTCTAATTTCTCCCGAAAATTTTTTCGCTTCCCGTCGTTAAACGAAAAACCGGTACCTGCTGCCAAATGTAGCAGTAAAGGTGGCCCTACTGGTGGTGGATGCGGTTGACGACGTTGGTAGCAGTGGTTGTGGCTCAGCGTGGTCACGGCTGCTTCTCTTGGCGTATCGCACTCGTCGCGCAACAGGATTAAAGGCGTGCGCTCGTTCAAGATAAATAAAGGAGTAATGGCGCGCCGATTAAAACACGATCGAAATCAGACGAGAGGTTCGGTAACGGGTCCACATGCCAGTCTCTTCTCTCCCACCGATATCCGTTTGGAGATCTTGAAGTAGGTCTTGAACCAGGTAGATTACATACCTATGTACTTGCCTTTAAAGAGCAAATGAGGAATTGCCAAGGAATTCGAATAATCCTTATCGGAACTTTGACATGAAATATTTATAAAATCGGTAATTGGGCTCTCCGATAATTAAATGTTTTACCGGTCAAAGTTACCAGTCGAAGATCTTACGTTCGGTGAAAAGCATCATCGGTAACCATGGCCTTTCGTCCTGGAAGCTGGAAGCTGGATCTTGTCAAGGATATTGACCCGAGCTCTCTTGATCTGGAGCAGTTCGTGTAGGTGGTCTGTATATGCACCGTCTCAAATACCATATCAACCATCTTGGTTGTCTAGTTTCACTCAAGGTTAACTGTACATATGTATCCGAGGTAGGCGTATGCGTATCTATATATATATATACATATAGATACATACCTATCGACTGCCTGTGGTATGTCGTCCATGATACGTGGTTAACCCGAGAGATTATGATATGTGGTCAAACGTGTCAGGAGAGCCGGGAGAAATGTAGTCGGCTAGACGAAAGACAATGAAATTTAAAATAGTAGGATTATGATAGAATTTTCAAGATTTGATTTATCGATCATATTTCAGACATAGCGGAATAATATTTTGTGCCTCTTATTCGAATCTAATGAAACGACTCACGAGTTACGTGCAGAGGATTGAGCCATTTCTCGTGGTTGGCATCTCTTTTACAGGAATTAAATGGCAGGAGGTATTTCGACAAGGCTAGAGGAATCGGTTAGTTATGTGACATTGTCGAGTGGCAACGGAGAGAGTTCGGTTAGGGTGCAATTTTGGGGGTAGATATATTTTCAAAAGTCACCCCTACTAGGTCCATGTATGTTATATCGTTATATGGGTACCAGATGCCTTCTAGTAGTACGTACGTGGTCCCAGTGAATTTTCTGTTTGCATCGACCTACACCCTACGCACCCTTTGATACAATTAAACTGGGTAACCAGACGCAGTCTTGCGCCGTGCTGGCTACGAGGAATCTGTTACGGCAATAAGAGTACAAAATGTAGGACGATCCAAGGATCGGTACATGAGATATATGGTGTAGAGAGAAAGAGAGAGAGAGAGAGAGGAGAGGGAGGGAGAAGACAAAGAAGACGACTCGAATAACTGAAGAAACGTAGAAAAGGCGCAATCGTGGTTTGCAGGTTTCAAAGGAATTGCCCGATTTCGAAGAAAGGGCTGGAGGGCAGGGTGATTCGAAAATACTGAGGAAGAAGTTGGTGCTGTCGGACTGTGTATTCAGGTGTTGGGCTAGAAGTTGTTTAACAACGTCTATGGACAAAAGGCACTGCGTCCAAAGGTGCTAAACTCCAAAGCCAGACATTCTTAAGGGTTTCGAGAGGCCCTCCTCTTGCCTTTCCACTGCTATGTTTTATAAGCCTTTTAGGCTTCCGGCAGTCGGACTAGACGGAAAATTCCAGGTGGAGGAGAAGAATTTGACACGGGCCAAAGAAACGAGGAATCTATGGAGTGTTTCGTTAATGCAGTATGATTAATTGCGACTGGACATTTGAGCTGGTTTGTTTTCGGCCATTGAAGAGAGAGCGGAGCCGTGCTGCATACGAAATGTAAAATCCGTATAAAGCTTCGTGAGGACGTTGGCGCGCGTATGGATGAGGCATAAGGAGAAAGAGTGTAAGTGGATCCTTGTAGGCACTAATACTCGATAAAAACTGGTGCGCGAGTATATATAAAGGATCACCACACGGTGTGTGTATCTACAAGCTAGTAAGGAGTGTGGCGCGAGAGAGAGAGAGAGAGAGAGAGAGAGAGAGAGAGAGAGAGAGAGAGAGAGGGGTGCAGGGAGAGCTGGAAGAGTCGGGCGCGAGAGGGAGAGACTAGCCTCTTACACGCTATAGGCAATCGAGATTGGTATTACGGGAGTTAGCTGCTCGTAAGAGCCTCCGTATGCGTTGTGGCCAACGTATTTTTGCAGGATGCGGTGACCTCGTCTGCGGTGCAAAAACTCTCTCCTTTATCCTTACAGCGAACGGAGACTTCTGCTATGCCTCCTTTTATCCTTTATTCTTTATCCTTTATCCTGGGGTAGTAGGTAGCCATCCAGCCAGCCATCCAGCCAGCCATCCAGCCAGCCATCCAGCCATCCAACCAGCCAAGGAGCAACGAGCAGTAGACCGCCTGGCAGTCCCAGGTCCCAGCGCAGGCATAATGCGCCGTTTCGAACTGGTTCTCCGCTAACTCTATCTCATTTTTTCCCATTTGCCCGAATTATCCCTCCCTCTTGGTGGGTTGCGGCCCCCTTTTTCTCGGGCGCTGCATCCGATAAAGGAGTCTAGACCGGCACCTGTGTTGCACCCCACTAGACCTCCCCTCCAGCCCCCTTTCCCCTTTCCCCTTTCCCCTTCATTTCTTTAGTTCGGATACGCAGGGATCTTGTCGCCAGTTCCCACAATTCTTTCTGCTTCGCCACCAGAAAACACCCTTAGGACATATCCTCCCCCAAAATAATCGGGGATTCCCACTACTTCGAGGCTCAAGCGGAAGTTTCCCCAACTTTCTTATTAAGAATCCTCCTTCCCGCTCCTGCGTCAAAGAAGAAAAAAAATTTTGTAAAGGGCCGGCACAGGCTGTAATTCGGTCCTGCGATGCCCTTGCGAATCATGTACTTTAACGAAGCGCGCGGCAGGATGCGCTCAGCATCTAGATCGAGCCCGGTTTAATTGGCTAATTAATAAAACAGCCTAATTACACTTCTTATGCGGCATCGTTTTTAGGGGCTCCGGTCGTTACGAGATGCTCAGGTTGCGCTTCGTTGGTTCGCCCTTAGTTGCACCCTCGACTCATACATCGCTTTTACGAATACCATTAGCCCTGTGTCCCTCCCCACTCGCATCCATGTGTCCGACCTATGGATTAGCTCCTGTTCAGATTCTACTCAAATACACTCGATGCGCCGTCCTTGTTGTCAGCTCGAATTAGCAATTAGCACGTAAGTGGCCCACTTAAAGGGCCGAGTGTCCTTCTGCTATTTACAAAGGGATCCTCGAGACTTCGGAGCCTAAGGGTTACCAGAGATTCAAATAACCCATTTAATTGACTTTATCTGACTTTAACGTTCGCAACGATCTCTGTTGACTGTTACGTCAAAATAGAATCAAGCCAGAATTATGTCCTTTTAACGAGGACTCGACCAGGATACGGTTAATCAAGATATTATCCCCTGTCTTATTATTATCATATCTCATTATAACGTTCATTATTTTTATTGCTTGTACGAGGTTTTGAGCGACGCTCATTTTTGGCCTCAGACTTTTTATTTTCACATTTTCCTTACTGCGTTAACTGATCTTCGCGTTATCCAGGGTTTTTCGTTCACTGTGGATCGATCGACGCTGCTTCGGTATTTTACTTGACCCGTAAACATTCGTGACGCGTCCATCCATTCAATAGTTTCCAATCCGTTTCTAACCCTCAGAAAATTTCAAGTCAATATTACATGTCGGAAAATAATTGTAGTATTATTATGGCTATTTGCTCGAAATCATAGTCTACTTGACCGGGTAAACTTTGGACTTTTGAATATTGATGAATTTTAGGGCGTCATTCACTTCGCAGTTGGCACTTTTGAAAGGTCGGTTTTTACGGGCTTCCACTCGTTATTTCACGTTTTCAGGTGTAACACGAGGTAATTAACATATAAACCTTAACGAGGATATGACGAAGGCCAATTAAATTTAACGGAGGCCTCCCACCAGACCGTGTCCACTATCAAATTAGCCTGGTGCGCCTTCAAGACTTTGTCTTCGGGTTCGCCAAGCTTGACTTCCTATTCTTGCTGTAAACTTATGAATCATTATAGCTATCAGGATATTGGTAAACACCGTGAATCCTTCAACGATCCCAGTCAAGTTAAACATCGACTTATCGTACGATCGATCGATCTTCCCTGGTGTTTTCGATCTGAGAATAAAGAATTGTGAATTAACAAAGGGCAGATGAATCACGATGACTCAGAAAAATGTGTCATTTCGTAAATTCTCGAAACTCAATAATATCGTCTGCCCAAATACGTAGGAAAAGGCTCGAAAGTATAAAGTTATTACAATGTAATTTTCACGCAGGTAAACTTTGTAACGTCTCTATCTTTGATTTTCCTCGAAATTAGAAACTTGTTGCAGTGGCTGTAATTCTTTTTCTTTGACGAAACTATATGGAGTCTTTGAACTGAAATTCTTGACTTGCCGCGTCACGTGACCTGGGTCCCACGTTGAAGGACTGCTACGGGGAAAAACAGCAAGAAACTGTCTGCTCAATGGGCCTGAGTATTTTATGGGCCCCAATATATGAAGGAGGGTCAGTACCGTTCGAAAGTACTGCCAGATGGACAACACCGGAATTTCAAATCCCTTCACAGCGAGGGTCGTACGAATTGCAAGAAATTGTATATGCCCTATAATAAAGCCATATAATATTGGGAATTGAATAAATTTTTTTTTTTGAAAATTTGCCATTTTCTTTCTGGAATTAAAATGCAATTCGTGAGGTTTAATGATACTTTCGGATTAGGAAGAGATTTATGGTACCACATGTGGCCGTATATAAGAGAAAATGTCTTTTTGCCTAAGCCCATATTGGGACTCTTCAGTGGATCGACTTTTAAGTGACATTTTGGGGTCGAACTTTGACGTTTTTATAGACTCGACTTTCCCCTTGCGCGGTAGGTACAATCAATCGAGTTGGTTGACACGGGCGAGAGAAATATGAATTTTTGAAAATTTTAATATCCCAATTTTGGATTTCCCATGAAACGGGACGAGCGAAAAAATTCCTCATCAATCTTTCCCTTATCTTTCGTCACGCGGGAACAAAATTTTCTACACCAAGAAAGATTGTCACGGATATCGTATTTCTGAAAATACTGTTTCTCCGCTACATTCTAGTTGAGAGGAAAATAAAAAAGGATAACGAGCTCCCAGGCCGATAGCGGACACAGACGCAAATACAAAGTTTTAACAGCGTTATCTTTTACCACCGCTGAAACTTTTTATCTGGAGATTAACACTTGGTCGGTGGACTATCTCGTGAGATAGTTATTCGTTATCGCGAGGTTGGGACGATTATCGGAAGGAAAAAGTAAATGCAAAAAGAGGCTCTTGGGGCCTTAGGTGTTACTATTGGCAGGGTCGCTTTGTGAGATGGAAACTTTTCTGTAAATCTCTTAGCGTGGTGAAAAATTGGCTATCCTGCGCGTCCCCGCCCTAAAAGATTTTCCGAAAAGATTTCCATTCGAGATAAAGCATCTCGTACTGTTACGGGGTCTCCTTGAAATTTGGCAACATAGCCGCCCCTTTAATTCCTAGAAAGGCCTAATGCGAGATACTTTGGGACTTGGGACCCAAATCCTGGGCCTGAGCCCTCCTTTCTAGGTACGCCCGCACATAACGCAACCAGCAGCCTCTCTCATGGATTTGCCTTTGCGAAAAACATCTTGCAGATTAATGGTCCTGGATGCCCCACTCTCTCTCTAACCGAAGAAGTAAACAATTTTACTGAAAAATCGTCCATTTTCCACTGTCGATTTATTAAAAATTTTCCTTTTTGTCAGTCGTCCAAAAAAAAAAAAAACTGTAGCGTCTCTGAAAGGTCCGACCTGAAAAAACCAACACCCCAAAAATAATGATTTCCCAGGCAACAAAAGCGACCCCCGATTTCTCATGGTTAACTTTCATGAACCAATGCATGGTAATGACATGAAAAGCACCCTAACTCACGGAGCAACTCTTTAGGCCTGATCCACACTAGTGAACACTCCCTGGCAACACAGCACCCGGATGATTCTCGATTTTCCAGCATAATGTATTATCTTCGAAACGTGGGGAACATTGTGACGAACCCATAGTGCTTCTTCCCCCACCTCGTCAACGATATTAATGATGCGGAGTGGATCGCGCTACGGGTCCCGTAGACACGAGGACTCACGGACATCGCAATGGCCACATTCCCCCCATAAACGGTGTCGCTGAACAACCAAAAACAAATACAAGGTAAAACCCAGCGGTACTCTTGGACTGTCGGAGGACTCTAATCCTGGACAGTAAACGGATTTATTGCTCAAAGTCATTTACCGTTATCCTCCAGGTAGCACTATCGCGGACGAGTCCACTCGAGGAGGACCGGAGCCGAAGGTCGGCTACCTGGGACATCGTCGTCCTCTTCGTCGAGTCGCTGGACTCGCTGGACTCGCTGGACTCCCGACTGCTCGAGGGACGACGGGAAATCCGTTGACCTTGCGGTCATCTGTGGAGTCGGTTATTCACACCCAGCCGAGTGTGCGCACACTTGCTCCTATGCCAAGTCTAAATTCGCAGACACCCTACCGACCTCCCGACACCCACTCTGCGTCTATATACTCTTCATATATACATGTACATAGTCTAGCCTGCCTCACTATGGCGCACAAGACGCCGAAGCGCATTGCTGCCTACGGCCAGGAGTTCCGTTGCACCTTGTAAACTTGTATCTTAGGTAGGGGACAGAGTGGTATAGCTATTTGAATTTTCAGAGATTTTGAATTTGGCTAGTGAATTCAATTACCAGGACTTTTGTATTCACCTGGTCCTTTTGAATGATGGATTTCTCGAAGAGGACGATTAGTAGTATGGACTGTATGGCGCTACTGAATTGTCAATGATTTGCGTCCTCGGCTTCCACCTTGCGTGGACGCTCTTATTTTTTTAAAATGATTTTCCTTGTTTCTTTCAGCCAGGAACGAGTCTTCCGGCAAAATCAGAGACTCGCGAGTCGTGAATACCGAGCCTCTATTTAGAATTCGAGAAACGTTTCGCTGACCACTTCCTTGACAAAGGATCGAGACGTCCCGACGCTGAGGTGGCTGAGTGAACGTTATAACTTATAACGCTGTGTCTACTAAGGTTTACTTGGGTTTGTGATTAGTTTTTACTATCCAGGACAAAAGTATGAAAATATTTATCTATCCACAACTCTGTGCTTATTGTCCTGTCTTCTGGTTGTCGTGAGAGAAGAAAACTGAGATCCTTAGAAAAAAAGTGAAGAAGCAATGGACATAGATCCTGAGGGATCAGCCTCCCGGATGATCCTTCCTAGACAAGCTTTCATTTTTTTTTCTATGAAATAGGTAATCCTCCGTTTGCATAGAAAATCGACCGCGAAAAAATACTCCTTACCTAATCCTCAAGACTCCCCTTGATCGCGGAGCGTGAGAACCGGATCATTTATCGAAATACTACACTCTGACCGCATGCTAATTTCTTACGATCCCATGTTCGCATTAAGTAGATGGGTAGAGCAATTTTGGTTTTTTTTTTTTGAACCACATATCAGTTTCTCCCTTAATATCATCTCCCCATAATTGAGAACTACCGAAAGATATTGGCAAAAAAAACGTTATTGAACACGTAAAATATTCCGTTCGTCCAATTTCAATGGCCACATTTTGCGCAGAAAAGTTGTCGTTCGTGACACAGGTTGATTAAGACAGTCTGTGAATGTCTATATACAATCTACACACAATTTAGTAATAGATTGTAAAAAGCTTCCATCGCGCGTTATTATACAGTTGCGAATTCCCTTGAAAAGCAATATTCCTTAAAATTTCTTCGCTCATACCAGAAGGACCAGGCGGTTCAGTCGTAGGATGAAAGTGGATCAATTTTCAAAGCTATCGCATTTCTGCACTGGACTTCCTTCTCTGCTCCTCTTTCTCTTTTGTCCCTTTATCTATCATCTTTTATTCCTTCTACTCCTCCCCCTGCTCTTCGTTCAGGACGCACAATAGGAGGAGGAGGGAGGATGCACCCGTTAAGGATCAGCCAAGTGTGATCTGTCACGGATGATCTGTCTCTGCCCATTATGTGTATCCTTTCCTATTCTAAATTGTCACAACATATTCTCAAAATCACACGGTTTCGCATGTCCCGTCCATGATAGTGCTCGAGCCAACCACGCCCCAGGATACGTGACCCTGATCCTCAATTTCCCTTAAACTTTTCACGAGGCACCGTTCCAGGACCTCAGGTCCCCCTTGCCGCGATTCACCTTTCCCTTTTTAAAAGATTTCCGCCCCGTCATCGCCCCGCTTAAAAATCCTTTATAAAAATCCTCTAACGTAGTCATGCTGGATCCTCGTATAAATTAAAACTCGTCCAGAATTCTCATTTGGTCTGCGAGGAAAGTATCTGGCAGGATACGTAACGGGGATCCTCAGGCAATTCCATACGGCCACGTATTGTGACTTTCCGTGCGTTATGCACAAAACATTATAGTTTATTCGGTCACATTGCGCGAGCTTATCTATATAATAAAGATGCGGACTCGTAGTAATTCTGGTAGATTCGTCAACCTACATTATCACGTTGTTTCAAAGTGCATAGAGTTTCCGCAAGCGTCTCACGCTTCCAGGAATATCCATCTGCTTTGCATATTTCAAGAAATTCTCGCGCGCCTGGAATCCCCACTTCGAACGTGCCATATAATACTATAGCACCTAAGTACGAAGCACGAGACGCCAGGAGAGTGAGTTCATGTTGGCCGCCGCGACGCGGGAGCCTCTGACTCTCCCTACTCACTGGCAGCGCCGCATATCGTGGCGCGGCGCTGCTGCGCCGGTGAAAAGTAGTTCGAGTCCCGTCGATGTTTTTGCAGAAATCTCTAGAAGTACGCCACGACAACAGCTTTGCCTTTGTCGGAGTGTCTGATTACTTTCTCGGAGAAGAAATTTCGTACGCGTTTGCCTTAAAAAGACGTATATTTTGCGAAAAATGAGACATTATGGAACAGTGTCTGGCGGGCGCGGCATCGTCGGTGGATCCTCACGCGGCCGTCCCAGGAACGTAGTATTGGAGACGTCGCCCTGCGCGTTAAGCAATTATTAATACCATTATTTTCTAATCGTACCGGTTATAATTTTTATCTGCGTTTAATTTTAGTGAATTGTCTAAAAAATCAATTGCATTTTTTGAATTTCGATAAGGGATTTGTCAAGAAGCCCGATTACACTGGATGGTCTCTGGCTCGTGACGAACACCATAAACTTTATGAGAAAAAAAAAAAACAGGTGGAAAAAATGAAAAGTTTTCAGTTCTTCCGTCCTCGTCGATTCTGGAATCTAACAATGACGTAACGTGCGTCGCTATCAAAGTGACTATAAACATGCATGGCTTTTGTGTAACTGAATATGTCAAGGGCCCGTGCGTGCAGTCCTATCGGTAACCTATCATTAATTTCCTAACAGCGGGTATAGAAGCAGCTAATAATCTTCTCAAGCAAACCCCCTTCGGTTCCCATAAAATTTTCGACCCGTTCAGAGCATCCTAAAACTCTCAAATTTCACTTCTGTTTAACGAATCTGAACCCATATAAAAATATAAGCAACAGAGAATCATCATTGTACAATCACACCTGATAATACATAATCCATATCGCGAAGCCAAGCGATATCAAATGTAAAAATTTAATTGTTACAAGGTAACCATTTCTTCCCCCTCCAACGTGTATACGTGTACTCGCGTGTAAAAATTACTTTTAAACGTTTCCCACAAACATTTACGTCCGACAAGAGAGTATCTGGTCAAAAAAAAAGGCCGAAATGAATAAATATCCTGAGCTGCATGGCCACAGAGGATTCGTCGACTGGAATAAGTGGGCAAGTTGGCAGGTCTCGTAGCCCGGGGCACCCTAGCCAGCGCAGGGATGCACGGCCCTGGCGCCGGGTCGCAGAGCAGTGTGGTGAGCAGTGGATATGGCCATGGAGGATAGTAACGCTGGCAGGAGCGTTCAGTTGCCTATAACCGGCCAGAAGGAGAGAACGACTTGTAGCCGGTCGCGCGCGCGCCAGCACCAACCACCGCCTATACTTCTGTAAAAGCCATTAATTCGCGCACCTATAATGCACTTCTTCAGTCTGGCCGATCTCAGCTACGGTTTTGTATTGTTCGGCAACCTTAAAGAGACTCTCCTTGAATTGTGCTGGTGTCCTAAAGGCAGTACCGGTAGTGCCTCCAAGTAGTCCGGTAGTAGCCGCGTTATAAGGAACGCGCGCGCGCGCGCGCACCCCTTGACACTTTTACTTCGCGTATCGCGATTATATTTTTCCATTGAAAAATTGAATTTTTCAATCGATATTATTACGAGGGAAATAATTATTTTCGAGGCGGCCTTCACCGGCGACGGTCGTAGGACCAATAATTTTGGTACATTTTGTTCTTTTTAATATTACGGAGGTATACTCTCGCGTAACTCTCGAATTGACGTATAATATCTGTACGCGGCGAAAACGTGTGATCTTCAGTGATCTGTTATTTCTTGGATTACATTTACCAGCAGCAGGTTTGTAAATTATTGTTAACTTGTATATTTTCTTTTTTATCATTCGGTCATTTCAGTTTATCCATATAAATCGTTGGTTTATTTGCAACCAGGTCATTTTTAGACTTGCTCGACTTTGATATCTTTTATATTGGCGAGTCATACTGCTCGCGAATACTTTTGCCAACTTTCTTTTTCGTTGGAACTCTTTTTTTTTTTTCTTTCTCTTTCTGTCTCCTGCCCGATCCCACCGACAGGATAGTTTGCACGGCATACGGTGAATGTGTGTGCCGGTGTACCGTTAAAATTGCGTTATGTGATTTGCGGGGGCAGTCGTAAAATTTGGTGCAGGGAGACTCGTTCGATCGTGCAAACTTCGAAAGGTCGGAACGAAAGTGGTTCATTTTATTTGCTATCTTTCTCTGTACACGACCGGTTCGAGAATTTGGATCAGTGGCCGCGTACGAGCATTCTCTCAGCGTTATTCTCATACATCAAAAGCAGTCTAGTCTATAAATAAAACCGTGGCGACGATTGTCGCGGAATTTGAACCAGTGCATGATTCATCCCTCCAGTTTAACTGATAAATTCAAATCTTCAAAAAACATTACGTGCTCTACATATTGAACCTATTGTATGTACCTATAAATATATGCATACGTACACGTCAGATACACTTTCACAAATGCCGAGTATCGAGCACTCCGTATCTCTTTGACGATCATTTACCAAAGTCTACCCCGACCTATCATAGTCGTTATAATTAAAAAAGAGATTAAAGAGAAAGCAAAAGAAAAGGACAAGCCTATCATCCGTTAAACAATATGCATCCTATGTTCTCAATGTTCCACGTTTAAAGGCAGCAATATCCTGAAGCATCCTGATAACCGATATGCGATCCTCGATGATGCCAGAAGAGATAAAAAAATATTAATTTTGTTCAGTGAACACATTGTTAGCTATTTCGTAGGTGATTTATTGTTAGACATGTATTCGGCTGGCTTTACACATTATATTCCATGCACAAGTCCGTTACTCGAGCCGATCTTAGAACGTTCCTAGTTCTGCCGCACGATGGAAGCACAGGAGTTTGCCGGGCTTTTGCCTTCCAAGTCTCAGCCAGAGTTTCGTATTGGGGTCGTATTCCAGGAGTTTACCTGTTTTTTTTTTTACTACACGCTTTAAACAAACGAAGCGCTAGGCCTTTTTGTCGGGAGCCAAGGTTGACCCGTGAACAATTTCTAAGCCGATTCTCTTTTATTTTGAACGCCCGGCCGTCAGGTCACAGTTTTTGTCTGAAGGGGCTTGTTGTTATTTCTATTAATGGCTTTCTTTACATTTACATTATATTATTAAAATTGTCCAGAGCCAAAAGGAATTTACCGTGGCATGCAATACGTTATCTTATTCGAATATTGGCCAGATCGAAGTATGTTATAATTAACGTAAGATCGCGATAGGAGAGTTCATTATCGCAAGCTACATATATTTCGCTGCTAACTTCGCCTTCGCGATAGTTATCTGTCTATTATTTCTTGAAATGCGTCTACGCGCGTATTCCAATATACCCAGGAGTTATTCAGCACGATGAAAGAGGATTATTATTAATAGGATGGACCCGACTTGCAGGATAGAGAGTTACTAAGAATTCTGAGTCACCGGTTCATTCGCGAATGTTAAGCTGGTAGCCACCTTGCCAATTTTTTTTTTTTCACTCGCAAATTCTCTTGTGTGTGCTTGTAAAGTCGTTATTTTATGTTCGAGGTATTTTGATGATTAATTGGGTGTATTTGAATTTGACAGTTGAAGATGCCAGTGCCAACCTGGGCCTGTTCCGATCTAGGACTCATAGACGAACCCGTGGATACAGCTACGGTTGTCTCCGAGGACATCTGGAAGAAATTCAACCTCGACTTTCCTCTGGACATCTACAGTGACCGCGCGGAATACGACTGCGGCTTCCCAGAGGACAACAATGTGGATTGCCGAGATAAGAGTGCAAACGTTAAGTTCCGGAAGATCCGTCATCACGATTGCATGTGGGCCGGACTCTGCATAAGCGAGGAGCACAACAGGACGCTTCCGGCGAAAAAGGATAATCAATCGATTCAGAAGAAAGTACCGGCCGGACGAAGTCTCCTGATATCGCGGGCCGCGCAATCTTGTCAAAACGTTAAAAATCTCGAGAGCGATGGCGATTCTACCAGACCGGAAACACCACAGAGTTCGGATTCGGATACCGAGACGGTCGACGAGCCGCCGCAATTCAAACACGATCAAATCAGCATCAACGAGAAGCTGTCGGAGTATTTGGGCGTCGCGAAGGCAGCGCCCGTCAGTGAGGTCACAGGTCAACTTGTCAGGAGAACCCACGAGAAGAGGAAAACGGAAGAGACGAGCAGTTGTGGTTTGAGGAAGGAAACGGAAATACGAAACACCCTGAGCGATCATTGCTACCATTTGAATCAGACGGCTAGTAAAAAGCTGGACCACTTGGGCGTGCAGACTCCATCGGACTCCGGTAAGTTGACGTTTTGCGTTAAAAAAAATTTTTTTACTTTGACGTACCTATTCATACTCTTTCGCGTGGTCTTCCGTCTCGATTTTTAAGTGCAAAATAAAAATAAAATATTCTCAAGTGGATTCGGTTCGTCAAAGGGTTAACAAAGTGCAATTGCGTCCTCGCCAAATTCGTGCACCACCCACCCGCACACGTAGAGAGTCCGACCAGTGGAATCTGCGTAGTTGGCTTTCGGGGAAAAAAATAAATATCTAAATTAATCAGCCCGTTAATAAACAGGATCTTATCGCGAAAACCATTTCGAGGAGTTTTAATCAGTTCTCAGGATGAGTAAAGAGGATGAAAAAAGGCGCCGGGCGATCACGTGAAGAATTAACTTTTTTCTTTTTATCTCTCGGATTTATCTAACGCCGGAAAAATCAAGATATCGTCATGCACGTAGAACGAAGCACATACGCGTGACTAACTCGTATGCGACATTTACAGCGAGAAAGGCGCGGCGAGTGGCGAGGGCGACGGGGGTGGCCCTGAAAACATTGCACCACATGCTGAAATCCTCCTATTATGTGAAATAATAAGACATCCTAGGATATACATATATATATCTACTCCTCTTGCTAACAATTTATCTAGCAGCGACGTCTGGCGTCTCTAACTGTATATAGAATCTACTGTTGCCGTCGTATCTATATATCTATAGTATACGTATACTGTCGTGTGTGCGACTGGAGGTGTCATCGTCGTTATTCAGTATTACTATACATATAGAGAAATGCGAATACCCGTTTTCCTGCATAAATGCATATACATGCGTTCACGCATGTACACATTACATGCTCGGTTCGCACTCGATTCTGCTATCTTTTGCTACTTGCCGTTCCTTCTTTTTTTTTTGCCGGTTCTTCTATCCTTTCTTTCTCCCACTCTCGGAACGACCAGTTCGGGCAGCGCCGTAAGATTAGTGACCGGACGACCGCTCGTGAATTTAGCCTTCGTACCGTTGAACTACGCGTGATTGGTAATTGCTTAGTCTAGAGGTCATTTCTGACGTGGGTCAGCCGGGAGGTTGCGGTGATTCGTTGCACCCGCACAATATCATCGGCTCCTACTATTACGTCTACTCGTATCGCATTGGGGGGCAAGGGGGGGGGGGGTGAAGATTATCTTATAAATTGCTTCTGCTTTATTCTTTTTTTTCTCGTTATGTCTTCTCGTAATCGATTACGAAATTGGAATCTCGTGCACCCTGACCCTCGCACACTTGGACTGCGCTACGTCGATTCGTATAATAAATTCGTTCTATTGGCTTCGATTTGTTGCCGGAGCGCGCGCGTAGCTGCGTCTCGAAAAATCAGGGGATTCAAGGTCATCGGGCAGTGACGTCACTGGTAGCCACCGAGCGCGTCCTGCGGTCAACCGTGGTTTAAATGCTCGAAGGAATGCGGCGAGCCCTTTTTGCCATTCTTGTCCGGCAGTCGCGCAGTCGCCCTGGCTCGTGCCAGGAGTATATCTATTGCGCGTAGCGCTTAGCGCTTAGCGCGCAGTGCCGGCACCGTTTAATTTACTCAATTTTCTTTTCTCTCGTCCGATTCGTCCGACAGTTACCTACGATCATTATTTTCCTTAGTGTCTCCTTGAGCTGCGATCTTTTTGAGATCCTTTACAGAGGATAATCGTAACGAACGTTTCCCGTGAATTTGCTAAAATTATCCAAGCAGTACGATCGTGGACTATCTAGTTGATTAATTCTAATTGAAACGGTGATCCTTGGGGCTTTTTACGATTCGGAATAAAAATTTATTTGCCAAAAGTTCCAAGAATACGACCGTATTTACATGTACGTATAACCAGAAGCCTGTCCGATGCTTTAAATGAACAATTTATAGATCGCGTACGGCTAATAGTCTATCAAGAATTCTTTTTTATCGAACGATTCTGATTTATTAGATGCCTGCGCGGAACGGATGTAGCTTAGGCGCAGAGAGACGAAGGGGATCCAGGAGTGGGAATGTCTAGGCGACGTTTCGCGGTATTCATACGGGAAGCCCACCTTGCTTTCATTGCATATGCAAATCCTTTCGGTTTCCGAGAAAAGTGCTGGCGCGCCGTGGTTGCTCGTGAAGTACATAAAAATGTCCACCTATGCGCCTACACGCTCGTAGGACGGTGCATACGTACGAAGACGCCACACGAGTCCGGGAGCGGTCACTCGTGAAGGAATGTTTGAGTTTGAAAGAAGGAAAAATAAATTAAGAAAAAAAAAAAAAAGAGTCCAATTATTGAAAGAAGGAAAAAAAAGTTCTCGATACTTAAGGCATTTCAAGGCATGCGATTTCGAGAGTCGCCTTTTCGAATTTTAATTATTCCCTAGATTTCTGCCTACGCGAATTTCCACGTACTTCCGTGTATCGCGTATCTCATCGTCCGTGGGATTTTTGATCGGCGACTCTGTGTGCTAAAGCACATCTCCCGATGACGCAATTCATTCATTCATTAAATTGGCCTGGTGTGCGAGAGAGTGTAGATAAGTGCCATATTACACCGGCGTGACGAAACACCCACGCGGCCTTAGGTCGCGCTCGTGACTCTCGGACTAGAGGAGGTCCCTGGTACAAGGACGCTGCGCTGTCTTTTTTCGCAGTTTGATAGAAGAATTTTTAGGGTTTTTTTTTTTTCTACAATTTTATTTGCTCGCGTTTCCTTCCTTATTTTCCGGCAATATATCAGCTTCGATAATTCGGCTTCTTTTCGCGATATTTCCCATCGTCTCCCGTTTCGTCACTTCCTGCCTCGTTCAATGCAAAATATTTAACTATAGAACTTCGGTCGAACGATTTATCGATTCACGGCGCTCGTCCGTTCGCACAATCGTTCGTCTGTTTTTCAACATTCATCGCAATTTCTCTATTTCCATTTCGTTGACGTAAGACGTACGAAGAGTGTGAGACGGGTGGGGAGGGTGGGGTCGCAAAATTAATCTAACAGTTTGGCCAACCGGACTCTCTCTTGCCAATCTGTTCTTCCTAGCAATTAAGGGTCCGTCGTGACGTCTGAAATGTCAAGCGCAAAACCTGATTTGGGAATGTCATCCAGGTTCGACGTCGATCGAAGATACAGCCGACTGGGTGGATTCGGAGAAAAGGATCGAAGGCTTTACGAGCATTTTTATTAAGACTCTTCCTCGATACGTGGAAGCAATTTCGAATATTTTTTTAGACAAATTATCACCGCGATCTCCGTCAAATTCGAAAGTCCAATCCTGACTTATTCGCGCAGTTCCTGGTTGGCCGATCGCGCTCGGAGGCTACTCGACTAAGCGCAGGAATCCCTCGGCGCCTGGCGACGACGCGGAGCGTCGCCACGTACCGACTATCGTCAGTTCGGCGTTCGCACGACTCACGTAAGAAGCGCGAAGGCGCTTCGGGCGAGAAACGGGATTTGCGTTTTTTTTTTATTTTCCCCCCACTCCCCGTTTATTGGCAACTTTGCGTCTCACAAGATCACTCGCTGTCTAAGACTAATCATCCTTTGCTTCGCTTTGATCCCGTTTTCAAACCGGCGAAAAATACTGGACGTTCCGATAGAAAATTTTTAATAATTCAACTTTCGGTTATCCATCCAGTCTACGTTGATCGAAATACTCCGCGAACCTCTAGAACTACGAGAACGTCCTTTTGAAACGGCACAACGTGTCCTCAATGAGAGCTAACGAAGTCCCATTTAAAGTCTGCATTGTCGGTCCGCTTGAAGTCGAGTCAAAATTCGTGATATCCTGTTGGGAATCGATCGGCCGGGACCGCTGCGCGTATATCGGGTGGGACATAAAACATGGAATGCTGCCTCCCCTTCTTTTATGTATTTCTCTTTTGTTCTCCTTCTCTCTCGCGGAATTCATCCCCCACCATTCCTCGAGTACTTCTCCTCTTTCCTCTCCTTCCTTCGTCTTCTCCATCTTATTGCATTTCTCGTGTCTGCGGACTCGCGAACCGATTCCCGATCTTCTTCCATCCTTCCCCTCCCCCCTTCTCCCACCTATTACCATCGAATACCCGACTAAAGCGACATCTTTCTACGTGAAAAATCATCACTTCCCCGTACCTGCCTGTGACTCATCTGTGACTCGTTCGCACAGCATCTTCCTGCTCCAGACACAAAGGTAATTTCGTAACTGGATTGCGGAGAGCCGAGGCTCCAGGGTATGACGTAGTCCGTGAACGCGTGGGTTTGCTCCGTAAGAGACGTACATATTCGTTCCTTGGAAAGGGGTCCATATGGTCCATCTATATCCCAATGATGAACAAACCAATGGATTCTGCTCCAGCAGAGAAACGTGCCTTCTGTCTTTTGTCGATTTTTCCTCGTTCAGGTTCCACGATTACTTTTATAGGAAATCGTTGAGTATTCTTTATAACGTCGACACACCGTCCTTTCACCCTTAAGTTTCTGGATTTTCCGCCCTTCGGCGAGCGGCTCACCCTTCGCTAATGTCTACCCCGTCTGGCTCCCTTTTTCCTCCTTTTTTGTCCTTCATTTTCGTACTCTCTCTCTCTCTCTCTCTACCTCTCTCCCTCCTACCCTCCTGAAACTCTTCCCGCCCATGACGTAGAGCGTCACCGTCGCCGACGGAGGCGCTCGATAACGTCGAGAGGCGTCGACCGGGTCCGCCTATCCCAACACGCGCGTTCACGCGACGTCGTACTATGGCCTGCTTACATGGGGAGCACTGACCTGCAAGGTCGCTCTTACGTGGCTGCACGTGCTGCTGTGAATCTACGCTGACCCCACCACCTCCACCATCTCCGCCACCTAAACCACCTCCACCAGTACCTTCGGCAGATCTACCCCCGCCATCGGTATCCTCTCGCCTCCTCCCTCCTCCGATCCACCAACACACAGCACCGCCTGCTACCATTCCGCTCAACCACCTACACGAACGAATCCACACATTCACTGCCATACCTCCCCCCACTTTCGTACACGTGGGCGCCTTTCCTAGTGTCTCTCATGCGTGCGCTGTTCTATATATTTTATCTCGTGCGATACTCCAATTTGCGAGCCGAATAGAAGAGCTTCTGCTATTGGTTGACATTGCCACGTGCGAGCACTTTTTTGGCAACGGGTGGGGGGCGACAATAAATAATTTCTATCTCACTTGCATGCGTGTCCTTCCACCACCGAATTATCTTGTATCTAAAAAGTATATTTATCTGCGAAGATGCTCATACGCGATTCACAATTAACATATCGTATCGACGTCAATAGTTATTGATTCTTGGCTCCACGTGCCATTCTGCGCGTCACGTCAGAATTCTAAGAGACTATTGACTATCTCACGCACGAGGATGACTTCGCTGATCCATATTGTTCTGTATTTTCCGGTGCTGCGCGATGACAAACCTCAAAGTCCTTCCGCGCTTAATTCAGTTTTCCTATATTTAGAATTTTCATCTCTCTCTTCCCCGACCCTGGTCCTTGGGAGGCTGCCAACCTACGGCGAAATTCTCTTTCCTCCCCCCACTCTCAGAGTTTAGCACGTGGAGTTGCTACAGCATTATTACGTATCATCTCCACGATCACCGGTTCCGACAGCATCTTCTTCCTGATTCCACGGATGAGTCCTTCGTCCTTCCTAGAGACAATGGTCCATCTCCTCGCTCTCCTTGTCCTTCCTCCTGCGTCTCGTGACCTTCTCGATCGGATCGTATCTCGTGCTCGAACCAGACACCCGACAGCCACCGAGTCATTCCTGATCAACAGAGAATTCCTCCGAGGGAACGCAGGCGATAAGGAACCGTGAATTATTGGCTCGAGGCGTCATAAAAATAGTGGAGGAAGCAGGAGGAGGAGGATGATACCAGCAAGGGTAGGAAGGAAGGAAGTCAATTCGATTCGCTAGGGAATAATTTTTTGAGACAGATGGCACCTCGCGTAGTAATTTGCAAAAACGCCCACACGATATCGAGTGACCTCAGACGCTTCTCCGCTTGGGCCACGTGGCCAAGTCCGAAGGTCAGGCAGATTTTATTTCTTCCCCTTGGTTTCCCGCTCCGGCCGGTCTACGTGTCGCGCTGCCACGTGTCTCCTGCGCGAATTCTACGATACGCGTTATCGTCTTCTCGCCACTGACCATCCGCCCAAAACGGGACGGGCAGCTGTGCCGATGCTTGGGTCGCTTTCGTGAAAGGGAACCGCAGAGAGACACTGTCGTCAGCATGGAAACCGCCAGGCACTGCGTAACTCTGATCTCAATTTCAATTACATTTCTTTTGCTACTCTTCTTATCCTCCTCCTCGCTCTTTCCTCCTCTCCTCTCCTCTCTCTTCACTCCACTGATTCTCGCTGTCAACGCGTCTCCAGCCTCTGGACCAACTTTCTGAAATCAACATCCGGCTGCACGGTATACGTGCTACGGGCGCATTACGGTATTGTACCCCTTCACTCAGGGATTCCGGTTGACGAGTCTCGCCTGGTGGTAGAAAGATTAAGTAAGAAGAACGTCGTACTCCTCTCTCGATCCTTTCTCCGATGTGCTAAACGCGTCGCTTGGAGACTCGGCTTTACCATTTTCGTCGCGCTTCGACGTCCGATCGATCGTCGAGTCGATTCTCGATAAGGAACATCGATTCACTCGGCTATCGAAGGAGCTCCCAATCCCTCTTGCCCAGGTTATGCAGGAATCATTGATTCTCGCCAGGAAGCCTTCCTATTTGGGAAGGTATAGTTTCCTAAGAGTTGCATAGGCATAGGCTAAACCTACTCCGATTGATCATCCGAGACACTAAATCATCTATAGGTCGTCGCATTTCTGTTTCAGAAGAGGAAATCGACGTAGTGTCTTTCGACAAGCCGTCGAGACCAGCTGCTCTGCCGACCTACCCGAGTCCTGCGGATCATCATCGCTTTCAGCTTACGGTTAACACAGCATTGAAAGACAAGCCGCAATCAAGACCACGCGGTAGACCACCGTCGAACAACAGTCCGCGCAAACGAAGCGCCCAGGCCGACACGAAACCGGCAAAGCGTGCGAAACAAAGGACTTATCAGAAGCGCAGCAAAGTTACGAAAGCTGCCGCGGTCGCAGCTGCAGCTGCAGCCAATTGTTCCGGCGCGATATCGAATAAGTCCAGTTCGACCTCGAGGAGCAGCAGCGACGAGGAACCGGACACGGAGAAAAGGAGCATCCACAACAACATGGAGAGGCAGAGGAGAATAGAGCTCAGAAACGCATTCGAGGAGCTCAGGGTACTCGTACCGGAAGTCGAGATGAAGGAGAAGGCGCCGAAGGTCGCTATCTTGAGGCAGGCAGCCATCTACTGTGATATGCTAACGGAAGTCAGTCAAGTCACCTTGGAGAAGGTGACGGAAATGAAGATGCGCCAGGAGAGGCTGCGAGCGCGACTCAGGGAACTCAGAAGAAGTTTGGCATCCGCACGTTGAAACGTCTAAATGGCTTATTTCACTTTGTTCCCGGAGTTCGGTCGACGGGATCGATGTGTTCTGTTGGCGACACTGCTCGTGGATGGGACGTGTCACCAGTGCCCCCCCCCCGCCCCCCGGTACACTAGGTACCTGGATCCTGCCTGGACATGCATTATGCAACAGGAACTTCCGGGGTACGTTCATCGTGTTCTTCTAGGATGATGCGATATGGCTCTGCTTTGTGACGTAGTCGATAACCATTAGCTGTATATAAGAGGAAGGGCGGATTGCCTGTGCGTCAAAATGAAAGGAAGAGTAGTGATACTTTTAGGAACGTTTACTATGTATGAAACGCACTGTACGATATATGATCGGAGTTCGTTGCTCGGACCGGTTTAGGAAATTTTTAGTTTTCTTTTTCTTCTCAAATTCTTTTCTTTATTATTATTATTATTATTATTTCTTTCTTAGGAAAAATACAGCTTTGCACTGTCTTTTTTTTTTTTTTTTTAAATAAAACGTACGTGCACTTTTCTTTCGCTGACTCTCTTTATGGGACGGAGATTTTTTTTTTAAATTCTGCTTCACGATATCTTCTTTTTTTTTTCAATTTCTCCCTCGACTTATTTTTATACCTCACGGGAGATCGTACGATATCTGATTGCTGGTGCTTTCGTCATTTTTACTCTTTCTCTCTCTTTATCGTTCTTTCATGTTTCCCGCGAATTCACGTGAAATTCTAGCGTTTCTCATGGACGCAGAAAAAGAGATATCCTCGACCGGTTCGGGGTTCATTAAATTCGTCGTTAATAGGAATTCTCGAGGAACGTGGGTCTCGTATATTGTGTCCCGGCTTTACACGATTTGCGTATTTACTGGGAGTCGCAGAAACGTGCACGTATCACATGCATCCCGTGGGATGCAAAAACCTACAGATAAATGCATCTGCATCATGGAGCGATTATTCGCGGATAAAATTTCGGGACGCTATACATATATATGTATATACGTATATATATACTATCGCGCTCCCGAAAATCGTAGCAAGTATATTGCAAAGTAAGACGAAAATGCATATAGGTAACTATATAATTACAATACATGGATACAATAGATAGCGGATATAGAATTAATTATATAAAAATCATATGTAATCAATGTACATAAAGTTACGCGCCCCCCCTCTTTTTTTTTACATGACCTGGTTAGTGACTCTTATTTTTTTTTGGCGCGCGAAACTAGTGTGTTTCTTCGTATTTTTTTTTTTTTAAATCGAGTCTCTCCACCGTTTTATCTTTAATTTTTCTTTTCGTCTTTACTTTTTCTTTTTTCTCTTTATCTCCATACCGCAGGACCCATTCGTTCGGAATTCTTTTTTTTTTTTAACTTGGCAATACTTCTCGGCTTCCATACTTGTTCCCGTCCTTCGTAGCCGTTTTCACTGCTCGCGGAAACAGGTGCAGCCAGATATTCGTTTATGCAGGTTCCACGTGTTTTATTGAAATAACAAAAAAAAAAAAAGAGAAAGAGAACGAATGAGACGCAAAATAAAATTTAACGAGAACGAGAGTACGTAACGTACGTAAAACCTAATAGAGCCTTCTTTCGTTTTGAGGACGGTTTGAAAAAATTAAAGAAACGACGTTTAATCCGCATGCGTGATTCAGACGATCACCCCTATCCCGAGCTTCCCCCCTCCGCCTCCCCCCCAGCCGGCTCCTCCTCGCCGCTTTCGCCGACTGGCGCCGCTTATCCTTAAGATACCTATATATATATATATACACACACGTTTCATTTTTTACCTCAACATTAACCTTGGCCGTGACGGTTTTTACGCTTTTGGCGCCGACGGCCGAACGTTCGCGCTATGCAGGGACGCAATATATATTTGTTTTTCAATTAAAGCGCCCTTGTATCTTATACCTCGCTAAGTACCATCCTCTCGCGCTCCCGTCTCTTCTCTATCGATTGTCTATTTTTTAAAACGCGAAATTACTCGAGAAAAGAAGTCGCAAGTGTTTCCGGAAGCTGCACCCGTGTCACACACTTTGCGCGTGTCCCTTCTTCCGATTTCTTTTTCTTCCTCTTTTTCTTTTATTAACGACTCGACGGTCCGTCACCTCGGATACCTCACGCAGTAGGCAAATTTTAAACGCGTTATGTGATGTATACAAATTTCTACAAAGAATTAACTATACGTATAGTAATCAACGATGCTAGGCGAGAACGCTAATTATTAATTATCTTTATTAATTAATCGATCGCATACCACCACACGGTAAATACTTTCGGTGTGAATGTTATTATATTTACCATTAGTATCATCGCTATATTATTGCTATTACTATTATTATATATTATTATTGTAATATAATTATTATCGATCTAGTTATATTATCGCCACTATGGTCTCACCGTGTACTATCTTGACGTATTTTTCTTTAAATTGTAGTCTTACTACTCTTGTTCTTTTTTTTTTCTTTCTCTTCTGGTTTATCTTATATCGAATATGGTATAGATATGGAGCGTCAGGAAAGGGCTAGGTGTGCATACTATTAACGGAGTGTTGATCGCTTGAATCGAGAGAGAGCGAGTCAGATGCGTGTCATTTCAGGAAGAAACAATGTGTTCATTACATTAGTAGGCACTAGTATTCGTTTATATATATACAATACTTACATATATACTTTTACAGAAAATAAATAACGGATTTGAAAAGGAAAGAAAAAAATAAATAAAATAAAATAAAATAAAGAAAGAGACAAATCGAGAAAGCGAGGGGAAAAATCGTAGCTAAAACAACGAGGGGCTTTGCTGCTCGGTGAGACACGAGAGACGAAAGCGAAAGAGGCAATAGAAACGAGGCGAATAGAAACTGGCAAGGAGAGGGGAAGAGTACCTAGTAAGAGAAATTTACTTGGCTAATTCTTATCGCGAATTATAATATTGCGACAACGTGCGAATAAATAGTTGGATGAAGAAGCAATTGAAAATGTTTAATGATTCAATAAGGGGCGTGTGGTTCCCGCGTGCGTCAGAGACTGTGCGTGGAGGAGGGAATGTGTGCGTGCGAGTGCGTGTGTGGGTGTGTGTGTGTGTGTCATTTGATATCGAGGAACATGAATACATTGATTAAGAATAATTAATACAGTAACAGAGAGGAATAAAAAAAAAACCTGAATCGCAACTCAAGTGCTTCACATAGTGTTAGTATATAGATCTAAAGGGAGATGATCGGGGCGATTTATATACTATATATACACATATTCGTACATATAAAAAAAAAAAAACGGACCTTCGTATTAAAATTAAAACCCCGATGGGTTGTTCGCTGCTCGTTAGTACCGATTTGCAATTAACGATTTCTTGGGTCCTCGTCGCGCCGTGCCTCTGGATACGCAAAAATCGTGCATCAAATCGCACGGAGCTAATCCGATTCAATGCGATTCGCTTACGCAGTTGAATTTTACCTAAATTTACGGAGTTTCACGGAATTCTTTATCTCTTTATTTTAATCAAACGTCGCACCCTCTTGTTTTCGAGATTCGTGCGATCGAGAGTTTTCTTTTTTATTTTCGTTTCTTTTTTCTCTCCCCTGACGACAACCGACGGTTACTAGATCGGAGTTGACAATGACTTTTTTTTCTTTTTTTTTTTTTTTTTTTTTCTTTCACTTGCCTAACTGGAATTACCCGTTGGCGAATCTTATGTTTTTAAATGTACTTTTAACTCGTATAGCTCGAAGTCTTGATCAGGGCATTTTGCGAACTTTCTATTTTTCTTCCTATTCTCATCTTGAGAAGGACCACAACAATGCAATCGGGAGATACGTGCTGATCCATTATATTCTTTTTTTGAGGGGGGGTCTTATCTACTTTGGACTATTTTATTTACCGGAAACTCAGGCGATACCCACGTGTACCTACGCGAACGTTCGAGCAGTGGAGAAGAACAGAGGAGAAATTACCATGAGGTTCGTCCTCGACGCAATCGTCACTTCCGGTCTTCCTGGGTCGCGCGCATGCATAATCACTTTCAAAAATATCATTACATCTCACGGCCAAAGATGGGCACGGGCCTTCCTCTTTTGTCATCCTATTACGTAATCGTCTCCTCGCATCTTCACACTCGGACGTTCAATTTTTCCTTACCTTTTTTTTTATCGTTTGCCTTTTTTTCTATCACTTTTTTTTTACCAAATTTTAAGACGGACACGCCCACGTCATCATGGACGGACATGACTTTATTGTCTGGCAGTTTCGCTTGGCCGGCCGAGGACCCTGGGATTCTGTCGGGTTTCTTTATTTTATTTTTTTTTTTTAATACCGAAGGAGTTCTCCAGGACGCTTTTCTTTTTATATATTTATATACAAATATATATATATACTTGTATACATAAACATGTACTCTATGCTATATAGATAATGGTCAATGTTCGATCCTTCGAGCCGGAAAGGCATTGTTTAGCGCTCGCCCGCACCGCCGTCGCCATCAGTTTAGAAGACAAGAAGAAGTCGAGGAGGTTATGGAGAAATTAAAGAAAAAGAAAGGAAAGAGAGAGAGAGAAAAAAAAAAAGAAAAATTGTTAAACAAATGAGTGCAAACGTACCTGCTAGCCACATAGACATTTACGCGTTATGATAGTTAATGGTGAACGGTAGCGAATGGCGCGGAGCACGAGGAGAAACTATGAAAATCCTATACCTTTTATTATCTTAGATTTATCATAGATCCCTGCTACTGCTCCGTTCTTTCCTGCTGCGTTACATCTTCGAATATTGTTTGTTTTCTGTTCTTGACCTTTTTTTTTTTCTGTTTCGTTACGAGTAATACTGAAAAAATTTAAGTGACTTCGGCTTAATATCCACGGATATGTGAAATCGTGCCGATTTTTGATACGCGTTACGTATAGACGTGTGTTGTGCACAGCCAACTGTTAAGACTGTGTACGAATCGATTTTTCGAAAGAGACGCAGCATACTGATTAGACGGACGAACGTAGAGAGCAACAGAAGTTACATGTACCTACAGATTGGCAGTGAGATGCGCCTAAAATACTGGATACTAGATGAAATATGTGGACGCACACCGTATCCGTTAATGTCATATGGACTGAAAATACGAAATATATAGTTTGCTATTGTACAATAAAGTGCTTAATATTACAAAGGAAGTCGGGAGAGAAATGAAGGCACGTTGAGAGAGTGGATGCGAGAGACAGAAAGACTGTGAATGAACGTTGCGAGAGAGAGACTTGAACGGGACAAGTAAACAGCGGCGAGAGGGAAAGAGAAGGAAAGAGAAAGAAAGAGAAAGCGTGCGTGCGTGTGTGCGTGTGAGTTAAACGAAACGATAGTTTATAAAATAATGTTAGCTTCCTTTTATATTCAGAGTAAAAAAAAAAAAGAAAATACAATATTTTTATTTATCCCTTTATTTTTATACGTTATCAAAAAGTCGCGCGAGCTCATTGAAGGAAAATAACGAAGTAACGGGTTTATGAAAATCGTTGAAATGTATAGAAAATAAAAAAGAGGAAACCGCAAAGCAAGGAGTAATTTCTACGTGGGAAACACGAGGCACCGACATCCTCTAAGTGCTCTTTTTTTTTTCTTTTCTTTCGATAGATCGATGCCGGTGGATTTCGAAAATAAAAAAAGGCTGCTCCTACCTTTCATCGAATGAAATGGAATCGACAGTCGCGTATACTCGAAAAAAATGGGACAAAACTAAAAATATATATATGTAGATTAAAATAGACGAATCACGAAGAACAGATCCAGGATATTTGAACTGATTTACATCGTGTACAGAATCTCTTATTTTTGCAAGAAACTGTTGAACGATTTGAAAAAAAATCACGACTGCATGACAATACGTGTTCTCGCGTATAATATTGAAAATCATAGTTCTTTTAAAAAAGAAAAAACAAAAACAAAAAAGTTTATTTTTATTCCAGTGCAAAACTTTATTGAGACTTGGGCCACTTTGTAACCAAAAGTTTGATACTTTGAAAGTCAGACACTTCGAAATTCGTTCGGCATGATTTGAAAATGTTACTTTTTGAAAAATTCTGCAGTGCCACGGTCACTCGAGCATTGGACTAATTAAGAAAACCTAAAAAGTACCGTCGCAGCCTGAATAGTAATAAAGTACTACGAATATCTATGAAAAATGCCTCCCCGATGTAAGCGAAATAATGGAAGATGCGAGACGAAGCACATTTTGCAAAATAAAAATAACAATAACGATTTAGATATATGGAAAATAACATTTACATGGAAATTACTATTTACTATTACTTTACTATACTCCACGCCAGTGTAGGATGGGCAGGAATATCATTGTATACGGAAAGCTTGTTTCTTTTTCTTGCATAAAGGAGAATCGAGTATGTCAATGAGTCTGCGAGAGAGGTGTGAACGAGAGAGAGAGAGAGAGAGAGAGAGAGAGAGAGAGCGAGAGTTACGAGAGTGAGAGTGAAAAAGAAAAAAGTAAGGTGCGTAAGAAGGAAAAAAAAAATCATTTTTGTTGTACTTAAAAGAACTTGTATAGTTCGCTGCAAATAACGGAAATGGCGCTCGAATTTATATAGTATATGTTAAAAAAAAAATTTAAAAAAAAACGGAAGTGACTCGTACGTCACATTCGAGGGATGCACGTATAGCGAGAGTGCTTTTAATTTTTCTTAATCGAGCAACGTCTCGCAAGAAACGGAAGTTGAACGATACAAACGTTAATGAAGAAATTCATTGAGCACGAGGACTTCCGGTCTTGTGATACCGCACGTGTATCGTCGTCACGCCACACGCATATTTTGTTGAAAGATTTCACGATACGATGATGGTTTTCTTTTTAAGAAAAAAGGGTCATACAGTTCCTTGACATTTATATTTCAAATTATCTTATATTAATTAATAAAACGCCTATATCATTTATGTCGAATATTTTATTCATTTTTTCCTGCACCTTTAAGAATTAAATCCGATCCAAAAGGTCTGGTCGTAATACGCGACCTCGACATGCGTCAGCCATGTGGGACCAATTAGGCTATTAAATGCGAGAATTATGGAAAGCAGAAGTAGTAGTTTTTAGAATAAAGTCAATTAGACTTTTTTTTTTATAGATGCTAATGGGGGATAGCAGAATTTTATTGGTTCTATTATTTTCGTGCGATTAGAAGGCATCGGCGTAACGTTTACGCAGGGTGATCCATCCTGGCGAATGACTTGACAGAGTTTTTATCATTCTGGGAAAATTCTCACCGGTTAGTTTGAAAATCGTCTTGAACGTAATAATAACAAAGGCAATTCCACGAAAGGCAGGCAGATCATATTTCGCGATTTCTTAGAATTTCCTCGGTCCCAATGAAATTCCCCAAAAAAATATTTATACATATATACTATAGCTTTATCATAGTTTCACGATTAGATAATACTCTCAGCATGTTTAGCCATGCTACATAGTTACATAAATGAACTATATGTATAACCATAAGATAACTTAAAATTTTCTACTGTGAGAAAAAGATAAGGTGGTTGGGTATGAATAAGGATAAGGGCCTGACACACTGTACCACTGCGATAACTCTGTATTCTGGCTTCCAGATATACAGAAGGATCGGGCTGTTCAATTTCCTCGAAAAAATTCTTATTTGATATTCGCTATCTGTAACTCGGTCTTGCGGTACAGTCGGCATATCGTTTTTTTTTCGCACACGCGTCCGATAAAATCTAAAATAATTTTGCAACAGTGAAAATATTATTTTTATTACCCATGAATAGTTGGACCGATCGGAAGCTGGGGGGATCCTCAAAATGTATGCACTGTATGCATAGAGCGACGTCGCGCGAGAATTATGCTTAGATTTCTATTGAGGGCGCGCAATACGGTTCGGCTCGTAATTCCTAATGTCGTTTCAGGGCCTAAAGCGTTCAGCTATCTCGAATGTTCTCAAGGCTGATTCTTATAGTCACGCTCTGCTCGCCCCGACGTTACTCTGATTCGTCTGAATTCGCGATAAGGAACACCTCTGTTACTTCTTACCACTTCTCTGTACAATTTTCTCGCTGCACACTACACTAGCATATACTCCAACACGATATTCGGAGATGCATATAATTTGATTTTCTTGTGCACGGAGCTGCAGTATAAAGCATTTTTCGTTTACACCAGGCTACATAGAAAATTGTGTCACGTTACATGAAAACGTTATAATATTAACGATACAAGGTATGCAACGTGTAACGTGGCACGAATTCTCTGACACAGCTCGACTCTATGTATCTGATCATGGGAGTCTAATGCTATTCTAATGCCTCCTACCTATAGGCTAAGATGTATCCTCTAGATAGGCCTGGAGACTATTTGAAATCGTAGAACGTCGTCGCTACTTGAAAACGTGTCTTGCTGACTGGCCCTCCTGGCATTCGGAATTTCCCGGTACTTTTGAGTCTTTAATTCTTCGGAATAATCTGACGAAGGTGATACGATTGGTTCGCATTTATCGAGAACGTTACGCGAGTAGATTTTGTTCCGTTAAAGCATTGCGACTGTGCCGTATCGATCAGCTGTTTTCTAGACGCAGAAAATCAATTTTCATTCGGTAGGGTGTGGCAGAGCGCATTCGACAGAGTCTGAAAATGACGAGACTGTACTACTACTAGTCAGCCAATTCGACAGTCGAAGACGGCTCTTGGTGGATTCTGCTTAGTGACTTTCTAGTGATTTTTTTACGGCGCCGCGACCGGCCTGAACGCGCGGAACGTCTGGAACACAGCGGGTCCGCGCATGCGCGCTGATTGACGTAAAGTAATGGTGGACCTGTGTGAAATTGGAATGTCGCGTGTGCCTATTCTTGTGATTTTAGGTGCCACAGGCTCGGGAAAATCGCGATTGGGCATCGAATTGGCTCAGCGATTTTCCGGGGAAATTATATCAGCAGACAGTATGCAGGTAAGTCTCATATATTACGTGTGAATATGTAGACTGGTGCTCCCCGTCCGTCTAGCATGTGCTTGTAGGTTAGAAAATACTGAGCACGAGGTCGCTCATACATACGACACGAGGCCTGTTTATTTATGGAGCATCCTTATTTTCTGTTTACAAATACATATGTATATCATTTTTTTTTCCTGTTTATCAAGACGTTCTTTGCTGTCCCACGGGCTTTATATATACCCACGGAAAGGGAACAAAACAGTTACATAAAGTTCTGTTGACGTTCAACATGTTTTCTGTGACGCAATTATCGTAAAAATTCTTATAAATTTCTTGTTCTATTATCAAAAATTAGTACGGCGTCTTGTCTGATACTCTGTGAGATTAACTTTTTACCTTGCGCTTTATCTCTTACAAATCATAGTTTCAAAAATATATTTTATAAAATAGTAGAGATTGTCAAACGTTCCGAAAGAATTACATGGCTCGTGGACGTTAGATATTTCATTGATTACGTAAATTATTTAACCTTTAATCTTCATTCCATATTATTTAAATAAATCTGATACGCTTCGGGGCCACTGCTATCTCTGTACTATTTGCATAATTTTTTTTTATCAAAATTTCATCCTCTTAACACACACAGCATAGAACACGACTTTCACAATTTCTACAGTATAAATTGGATTTGATAGGGATTGCGAAGAGTCATCATTGGTCCAAGGCCATAGGGACTCACATGGCAGTTGCGCAACAGTCATAAATTCGCCGTTTATATCGTCTCGCACTCAGCTCGGGAACATTTTAATCTTATCAGGCATTCTGGATTACACGATTAGACGTAATAGGCGTGAGTATCAAGCAAAAGTAGAAAAGGACCAAACGCGTGTAAATTCGTTGGGATGTCCAGACGCACGTTATTTCACGTTTGGCATTGTGTAAATGGACTCTAGTCACAAGCCATGCGAATTTCACGTCACACTTCCGTCCTAACTCTTTTCCGGTCTACACGCATTTCGTATTCCACGCATGTACTTAACTATCTAGTATATACACATCCATGAAATTTCAGGCGAATAGTTAACCAAGCGTTTGGCCAAACCACGCGACCTTTGAATTAAATTTTTAATTTCTGTCGACTGTACCATTACGTGTCACGTTACCTGGAAGATATTTACTCGTGAAAATACATCTTTATAACTATTTATCGGGAAGACTGTCGCTCCTACCATGTCCTCTGTCCCCTCTCTTCGTTTGGAAGATTCCTTAGGTGTGTCATCACACATGATCGACTTGAGCATATGTAATGATGTGTGTCGCGAAAGAAAAAAAAAAGAGAAAAAATGTATAAAAATACACTAAATGTATCTCTATTGTACTATTTTTGAAAAATAAAAACTACAGCAATTTCACGGACGGTAGCGCGCATTAAATCCCTGTGATAAATTCCTATGATATTCTACGTTTAAACTGGTGGCTTCTAGTCCCGTGACGTAACTCCCAGTACTAAAAGTTAGTTCTTCCAAAGGCACACGTGTCTCGAGCTATGTCATAGACTCATAGCCCACGTGTTTCGGTTTGTTGATATTTTATAGTACTATTGACCTCAGGATTCGCGTCCTCTCACCGGCCTCGCAGGCGCCGATCCTTGAATCTGAAATAGTTTCGACGTTCCGAGCGAATCACGCCGCGTGTTCGGAATTAAGCAGCTCCTTACAATGTGAGAATGATTCGGTGACATTTGACAAATATATTCCTCGATGCTAATACCTTCTCGTTATCTGGTCGGTAACTCCTTCCTTTGGCCGTGAGATCGTAGACGAGGGGTAACTAGAAATGCGTTAAACTTTTTTTTTTTATTATCATTTATACGGAGTACTATCTAACGCATTGACCTTGAGCATCCAACGTGGCACTGTACTTTTATCATTTTACATTCGCATTGAGGATTTCATCACGAGAATGAGTTGCGTCAATATTAACGCGTTTTCTGGAATCTTCACACCGAACAAAAATATACTGTTGGAATCGAGTGAATTAGCGTTCAAGGATGGTAAAAGAAATTTATAGTTGGTTAAAACGAAATTGTTCGTTGCTTTAAGATAAATTTCGTTGAATCGACTAAAATACGAAAGACTTTGTTTGCGTTAAAGTTGAAAATCTCTTTCGTCAGACGCGAACGCTAATTTAGTAAATTCCACAATATATTTGTCCCAGTGTACCGATAGCTTCTCAAGGAGCTGCGTGTTCTTGGGCAACTCGTACGTAATTACCCAGTTCATTGAACCGCAATCAGAGTCGAACAGACAATTCTCCTAGTTCTCCACTTCTTCTCTACGACTCTAAGATTCCTCGTAACGTAATTTAAATTATTTTCATAGTCTACAAATTTAAAAGGAAATCGGTAGAACGTCTCCGGCGGTATCTGGGAATCGTGTCTCTTGATAAATCCCGAGTGCTCGTGCACTCCTCTCGATATATGGATTTACGTATAAAGTGATAATTTTTGGCGAACAGATCATTGGCCCGACCGATGGACCGTGAATGTCTTGGTTCGTCGATAGCGCGTTGGCATAATGGCGAATTCCTATGTGTAACGCGCGAAGGTTCGACGGGGGAGATGTCGACGCTCTTTCGGATTGTTGCGCAGTTGCGGAGCCCAAGGTCGCGCTTCCCGAGCCAAGGTTAGAGAGGAGAAGTTTGAAATTTTCGGTACGGAATTGTCGAGCGTCGTCACTTCCTGAGCCACGTGGAACGCGGCTCCCTTTTACGGTGTGTCCGCTAATCGGTAATCAATGGCGAATCTCACGGGCGTCGCCTCCGTCGGCGCTTTTAACGAGCGTCGCCTCCGTCGGTCGCAAAGGATCTTAAACGAGAACAATCGTACGATGGAGTTTAGCTGGTGAATGTAATTCCATCTCTTACGGAATGCACATTCCGATGGATCCGACGGGCAATCGCAACTGACTCACTCGCGGTCAGTGCCATTTACTCCTGACATTATAAGCTTTACAGCTATACGTGTGAATAAGCGTAGGAAATTACAGGATGACGTCACAGTTGAATATTATTGAATTTACATGGAAATTATTCGATATTATTCAATTTTACAACGAATCCAGCACACGCCGGACATCGTATATAAAATTATTATTTTTTTTATTGCCTTCGTCGGGAACGTTCGTAAATGCGCCGGCGACTTTCCCGATCGCCGAGACGCTAAGGGGCCACGGTGTAGCGTCACGACGCGACATAAGGATCCTTATGGGTTTTAATTAACAATCGAAAGTACTTATCCCGCTGCTGGGGTCTCTTACGTAATCGGCCTGCGGTACGGAATTCGTATTGGAATATATACGACGTTTCCTAGATAAATTTACAAATATGCGAGTCCGTCTCGTAGGGAGGACGTGTGCGTGTGTCGAGCAGCAATTCCCGGCTTGGAAACACGCTGGAATTTCGTCGTCAGCCGCGAAGCCAAATCGAGCCTAAACCGGGCATTGAACCTGGAACCAGGTACGCGGGCAGGTACGCGCAGACTCGTACTCAGGAGCGTACGGCAAGAGTGTGGGTGCCCATTCGATACGTATCGGGCGTTACGAAAAAAAAAGCAGGACAAGCAAGTGACCCGGTTTATGCTATTTAAACAAATCTTTTAACGGGTCTTACGGATCAGCTAAGAGTTTATCTTCCAGCATCTTCGCACTATCGGTCACTCATCTGGATCGTACGTTTCGTCTTGATTAATTACTCGTCAGAAGCGCCACGGAGTCGCAGCCAATAATTAATATTCACTTTGTGCTCGATCGAAGCCTTTCTCGATGTGCGCAGTAAATAGCTCGTGTACTCTTTTGTTTTATTTTTTTTTTTACAATTCCCGAAAGTCTCTTTTACGTGTTTCGCCAAAAGATACGCGCTTTACGTACGAGCACCCACGCATAATTTTCGCTGGACTTCGACCTTCGCTTCATTCTTTTTTTTCTTTGATTCCTCATCCCGTTGTCACCACCTTCCAACCTTCCCGTCAGCCTCCCGTCAGCCTCCCATGGACCCTCGGATCTGGCCGAACCACCACGAGACACTCTGCACGTGCCAATTCTCTATTCGCGCACGCGAATAAACCGAAATCTGACGCTTATCATAAATTTCGCGAGGATCCACATCTTTTTCATGGACGCGTCTCGAGGTCGGTTAATTTATTGAAAAAAAAAAATTATCTATTCCGGTTCGTCCGTTCGTCTAGCAGAATTTCGTTGACGACCGTCTTCATGCATTGCACACAAATGTGCCATTACTTGGGGCAGCCGAGAGATAATTAATTCTCGATGAATCGTACCTTGGCGTTTGATCTACCGCCTGTACGCACCTACGCAACGTTCGAGGGTCTCTGGACCGGTTTCGCCTCGATAAGAGGATGACGTGAGAAACTGGGTGTACCAGATCCGTTGAGTTCGGCTGGTAAGAAGGAGGCGAAGGGCAGAACGAGGATCGGCCGAACGAGAGGAACCCGCGGATAGGATGTAGTATTTATTGGTTGCGTGGAAACGACGATCCCAAGGATCATTCCGAATAACGTATGCATTATACGTGAGATGAAGGGTGGGCAGGAGGGAAGGGGGCCAAGAGAGAATTTCGACTGGTTGGGCAGTGCAGCACGAGAGGACCCCTGCATCCGACATTGCGATCTCTGGACCAGTTTTCGTGCAGACTATACTATATAGACTCCTTAGAGAATCCTGACTTCACGTGACCTCACTGGAGTCCAGTGGATCCTACGGATTTCCCTGTGGCTCCGTATAAATCTCCTTTAGCGTGAAACCTAATCAATGGGACTTGTGTCTGAGAAAGGATTAATACAATTGTCCTGCGCATCCTTCTCATTAATTCTCTTTGATCGCACGAGTCTCTGTAGCCAGTTGGGCCTGAGCTATTTTTATTGCACGGTCAATTAGTAAATCTTTCGTTTCATTTTTAACTTCTTCGAGATACGCCAATCGAATCGTAGCAATCTGAATGAGCTATTCGATATCTCGGCGTTAGACACATTGAATCGTATCGGATAAAGGCCAGCGTGAAAGGAGTTCGATGATCCCGGCCACTCGAATTCTCAGCTCGTTCCTTCCTTCGCTCGTTCCTTTCCCACTGGGCTTCTGGGCTTCGGCTCGACCTCATAGAATGGCTCACTCTCCCCGTGTCTTTAGACATATACGCATCGATTATCAGGCACCTGTCCTTCCAAGAGCCACTGCCAAGGACAAACGATTCGAATACCGTCAGTGCAGCCAATCTTGACAGTGACTCTATGTGCCTCTGTGTGGCTCTACGTGGCTCCATGTGACTCTGGCGCGATCCTATAACCAATTGTTCTCGGGGTCGCACGTGGATCGAGATTGGATGACTGAATGACTCCGAATTAATGACTCCGACCGCCCGACTAGCCTTTTATACGAATCCACAAGATCTTAAAATCCTCGTGTCCTTCGAGGCTCAATCCCTCGAATCTTAACTTTTTGGATCCGTCCGCTCTGCGGGAAAGTACGAGTTCCATTGTCATCGGGAGAGTTTCTCTGGCTGAAGATTTTTCGCAGATTTTCTTATATCAGAGAAACTACGGTAAAAAGGTATCTCGCGGTGGCCTATGGTTACAGGATCGTTTCTTTGGCAAGTACGAAAGTACAAGTTACGGAACGTAAGGGCCTGTTACTTCCGCTCGCTACTGCACGGTTTAACCTTACCGCCGGAAGTTACCACACGAGTTTTATCCGTCCGTAGGAGGACAGTGAGTCATAATTCTTCTGGAATCGTCGTAGACCTTCCGAATGTATCGTGTGACTGTCTTCAGGGTCGGAGAAGGAGGGGGGGGGGGAGTCTCTCAAGGAGATTCAGATGCTCGAATTCGTAATGTGCTATATATATGTTACTTTATTGTGATATCTGATCGAAGAATTTCCGGTGATACGCTCCATCTCTTAGACCTATTTGTCTCGGTTCTCTTGACTCTCCAGCCGATTCCGATAAATCCAAACGAGCTGGGACGAAAAAGCAGGCCAGGATGAATGGAGCGGAACGATCCTAGGCTCCAGTCATTGAGAAAAGGCGTGGATGTCGTCGCTATTGGATGCTGGTGCTTTAATCTAAAACCAGTTTCCATCGGTTCGTGTCGACGTGGTTGGCTTTGAGACGAGACCTGAAATACTTTATGGAATATTAAATATCGTCGAGTATTGCCTTAGATATTTACTTTTTAAGATCGTACAGTCGAGGACCTCTCGACTACGATTTTATCCTGAGAGGCAGTTCCAGCCACCTGCCGACAGGTGAATCGCGGATAACGAGTTTATTGCACGAATGTAGCTCGGGATACTTACGTTAGCTGATTATTAGGTTTTTTTTTTTTAAATATCTTTTTATAGTTGTTAACTCGCTCTCCTTATCGTTTCCTCGAGTCTTTATACCCTCTTATACCCTTTATCTCATATGGTATTCGTATGGGGAAGCTCGTATTTAATTAATTAGCTTTTATCTAACGTCACTCGGTACTCGGTGTGTTTTTTTTGAGAATATCTTGAAAATTCCATGGACCATTTTATAAACGAACAGATCGTAATCGTAGACGGAATCGTATCTGGTAATCCTGAATATTTTGGAGGTATCATCCCACTGATCTAGACCCACCGAAGTTCACCTGTTCGGTGGATTCACCTGTTGTCCGGTATCGCGATCCCGTAGCCCGTAGCCACCCGGCTCTGTCGCTTTGTTGTTTTTTTTTTACTTTTTTTTTATATTCAACAAATTTTAACTCCTGCTCGACTTTTTGTTTTAGGTTTACAAAGGACTGGATATTATCACGGCGAAAGTTTCCAAAGAGGAACAAGCCATGGCGCCACATCACATGCTGGACATTTGTGATCCTCTGACTCATTTTTCTGTGGTGGACTTCAGGAACAAGGCTCTGCCGATCGTATCCTTTTTTAATGTTGCGTCAGGCAATATCGAGACTGTATAGTTTTAAGGGTTTTACATTTTGGAATTTGATAACCTTAATCGACCTAGATGAACGATCTTCTCTCGAGCGATAAACTGCCTGTCATAGTGGGTGGTACCAATTACTATATAGAGTCTCTGCTGTGGCAGGTTCTTGTTCAGGATCCTGAGGAACCCGTAAAGGATTCCAAGGATGCGGAAATCAGTAGTGATCTTGCGTTTGATAAGAAAAGTGATAACGTTTCTAAGAGTGAGAGTGATAAGGTGAATGTTGACGAACGGGATGACGAGGAGCAGGATCCTCCGCCGAAGAAGATGAAGTTAGAGGAAAGTAACGAGGAACTACACCGGAAGTTGGCCGCTGTCGATCCGGAAATGGCTTCCAGACTTCATCCGAACAATCGGCGGAAGATCGTTCGGTGAGCTTTTCTTCTTATTTATTTTCATTACATCATGAGTATTTTTTGTAATCGGAAACCCTGAGGAATCCATTTTTGTGTCGACTATGCTCTGACCCAGTTCGTGGTATTGACTCGGTGGAATACTAAAGCACCGGATGTTGCTCTCTGCTGAATAATCGAAACGGCCTGTTCCGCAGCCGCCATTGTTTTACAAATTTAAATAATCAATGATTTCGCTGATTAAATAGTCAATCGCGTTTTATACCCTGATAAAGAATAGAACATCGTGCGCGAACGTCTCCTTTCAATTATCCAAAGTCTTACGCGAGACGTGAAATTTCGTCTCAACATTTTATTAAAGTCATTTTATCGCGCTAGAGAAGTATTACGAATTTCGTCGAAATCGATACTTCACTTCTTATGATTCCGATAACCTTTTTTTAGTACTGATAAGCTATCACGTAGTACAGAAGAAAGATATTCGTTCAGATAATATGCTTGCGGATGCGATACTGTTATTATAAGGCGTAACGTGGCACCTTTTTTTTTCGTGTAAAATTTTTCGAAAAGTCTGTTTCTCTTGAACTGACAGCAGGTAAAGAAATCGATGCTGTGTCAAAAAGATACGTTCAGTCTCTGAATCACCGTGACAAATCATTCGGTTAGATGAGGCTGAAATTTCGTTGAAAAGTCATCCAGTCCTTATCAGTCTCCCTGCCTCGCGCAATTTCCCAGACATGCCAAATCGGTTTCAGATCGCAAAGTGACCCTTTTATCGGTACTTATCGGTAACGCGTTATTTTGGGCTTCTGCTACCGTTTCCAACACGGCGATAGTCGCTATTAACAGGGGTATCTATTAACGGCGATCTCAACATGAGATATTTTGGTACTCCCCCCCCCCCCCACCCGTTCCCCACCGTCTCACCAAATCGTACCAATTGATTACTACAAGGTGACCGAATTTCTACACTTTCGATAAATTAGACCGATCGATTCCGCAACTCCCTTCGATATTCAAATGCGAGGTGTCTGTTATCGAGCGATTGCGCAAAGAGTCAAGCGAAATTTAATTGATTGAAAACCGATTGAAATACGTATTGGACACCCGGTACGTGCGCGGGGGTATTCTAGGTACCTACGACAATAGCTATAGGGCTTTCTACGTAAGACGCGACGCGGCACAGCCAGCAGCTGCCCGGTGCCCCTGGCTGCTTCCACCTTTTCGAAGGAGAGTCTGCACTTCTTTTTCTCTTTTTCTCCTTTCTTTTCTTCTCCTTTATTCGTTCATTCTTTCACATCCCTCTCCCGCCTCCCCTCCCTCTCTTTCTCTTTCTCCAAGTTACCCCGTATTCCACTGATGGTATTCTTCCGAAAACGAGCCTTAAGAGACCTCCTTCAGGTTAGTCTGGCAGCGTTACGGCGGGTCAGGTAAGGTTGATACGTACAACGCCAGGTGTCAAACCAAACCAAACCTTCCTGCCTGCCTGCCTTTACGTTCGTTATGCCCTGTATTGGGTATCGGCTCGTACCGGATGAAATTTCGCCGGTACAATTTTCCTAGATTCTTTTTGCTTATTTCTTTGATTTTCGCTTTTACACACGCTACGTTCTTCCGCTCGATTTCATTATAATTCCTTGCGCGAGTCGTGTCCCTGATCTTAACAGGGCAGTTTATCAATTTTTGAGATATCAATATCCGCCTATTACGTATATACCGTTACAGTCGTATCTGCGAATTAGCAGCTTCCGATATGCACTGGACCGCGGATGTGGATATAGATGGAAAGGAGAAAATAAAGTAGGCACGTCTAAGGGATGAACTCGTACCACTGGCCCACGTGTAAATTTCCTATCATGGATAATATGGCAGCTGTGTGAATCCGCATGTGGCTAATTAAGAATAAAAAAAAATGTTTCAATTATCTGTTTCTTTAATTGGTCATGCTTTGCGCTCTTTATAGGCGTCTATCTTGCAGTCGGAAAATTTTTCCTTTTTGCTTATTATTTCGGTTATTTCGCGTGGTTCAAATTGAAATCCTGAAAGATAATTGTTCCATTAGGAAATTTCATTAGTTCGCTACTAAACCCTCGTGACAATGGCCTCCAGGCGCAGCTCGTTAGAATTTCGTAGTTACTCGAGACACGCGATCGAAACGAGTCTCTCTCGATGTGCGAAAAAGACGCGTCGCAGCCGTCGCTCTCTCGATGCGTCCGGCTTATCCTACGTACGTGCGTACATACGTGTGTTGCTTGGCGACACGCGCAGCCACAACTCAGGGGACCAAGGTCAGGTGTGCGTGCGCCACGCGTGCAGCCCAGAACTGTCTCTACCGGAGGCAGAGGTAGATTCAGTATATAGTGGGTGATACTAGTGTAGATACTAGTGTAGATACGCGTCGATAGAAACTACGGCACACGTGGCTTCACACTGCGCCATAGCAAGTATGTGAGCTACATGTGCTAACATAAGGATGGACGAATCCACATGTCTATTTCGCGTGCGGCCGACTACAGGTCTATTTAAAAGTTCACGATTTCGTGCTACGATATATTCGCCTTGGCACGTGTATCTCGCTTATAACGTCTTATACGTACCTGATATAGACTGGAATGTCGATTAAAATCTTTATTACCGAATAATCGAATGATTCTTTTTCAATGGGATTTTATTCTTCTCGAGATTATTCGGCCCGCTGTGCGAATTACACTCAGCCAGCATTGAGTTTCCTATGTCTTCTTCGAGTTTCATTTGTCTCGCGTGCATCGGATGTGGTACAATGGGAATCCAAGCGAACGTCATCCCGAATTATCCTAGAGAGAATAGGAGCGACGTAACTGGGGCTGACTGATGCGTAAGACGAGGCGACGCTGGTGGCTGGAGGAGGAAGAAGTTCCTGATTGCGTCGCGTGTAAACGCGGCTTTAGCTCCTGGCATTGCAAATGGCTGTGATTATCGGGAACTCGGCGGACTCGACGGCGCGGCAGGCCGTAAAGCCGCGAGTTTTCGACTCGCATTCGCACGAGACACACCCAAGCGCCTTTCACCCTCCTTTCTCCGTCTGCGATCTCCTCGCCGTCCTGCAGCCATCGCGCGTTATCTCGCACGGCCGTGCGCCTTGCCGATCTCGAGATCTTTCATTTCGAGATCACGGAATTTCGCGTGCGCCGATTACCGGCAGTTTTCGAGTGTCGCGCTGCGGGAAACGGAGAGTCGCGACTGGAACCTCAGCTGCACGGAGAAACGTTGAGATTTCGGTCCAACCGGAGGGATGCTGCGGTACACGCATATATGGGGTATAGAAACCGTAGCCGAAAGTGGTTGAGCAAAGCCAAGAAAATAGGAGAAATATTCTAGGCGCGCTTACGCTGAGACAGGACCTCGCAATCACCGCTTGACTCTCTGCCAACAATCCTCTTCTTTCTTCTTTCTCTTTTCTTCTTTTTTCAAACATTTTCTCTTTTAACCTCCTCCTCCATTTTTTCTTCTCCGCTCCCTCTCGTTCATCTCTTCCGACGTTCCTGGATAGTTAACCCAATCCTCACGCGACTCCACGCGCCAAGGAACGGTCCTTCTGCCGCAGCCTCCTTAATTCCTGTATCTTTTCCTCGCGCGTCTCATATCTCGCGTACAATTTTATTCGCGCAGACCACTTTCTCCCTTCTCTCTCTCTCTCTCTCTCCTTTTACTGAGTTATTTCGCGGCAGCTAGACGCGGGACAGTTACTGGCGCTCGCCAGAGCAGTTTTCCTAAATACGAAACGATCCTGCGCAACGCATTGGCTCCGTAATCACCGATTTAGCTTGACGGATATACTGCGCTATCCGGTCTAGACGACATTAAGGCGAATAAAGCAACGGAGACGTCCGACGTCCCTCCGGAATAGTTGAGTTTCGCAAGCCTGTATCTGCCTGGAGGGGGATCTTCAATTTCGATTTGGAAATTCCACCGGCAAAGGGAGTCACGTATATTCTTCGGCCGCGGATAATAAAACGAGTCGGAGATGAGAAAATCATTGAAAAGTTTCTTCTTGAGCCTTTATGCTGTTAACCGAGGACTGTACACTAGATTTATTTTATGTTCTTAACACTGACGTACCTTCGTCGATAGTTTGAGAAAAAAAATGTTTTTTTCTCCTTCGTCCACCCGGTATATTTCGCCAGAGTGTCGTTTCTCGACTCTGCAGGATTTCCTGCATCGCGCGGCCCCGTTCGAAATACGTTGAATTCCGAGTTGATGGATCCATCGACGGGGAACGGTGCCAGATATATTTTTATCAGATAGCAACGCGTGGACCTCGGAGGGTTCACGTGTATCGGCGGGATCTCTCGCTCAGTGAAAGTATATATGTGCACGATAATCCGCTAGGGTCAGTTGCAGCTAAGAGCTAAAGGACTTTAGTCAGCCGGATAAAAAGATGATAAAAAAAAGTCTCCCGCCTCTCGAGTTTCTCATCGCGATGGGAAAAGAATTACGACGGGAGGACCAACTGTACGCTACTCGTGCGTTATACCTATATGCATGTATGTATGTATGTACGAGAGCTCACGTGCTGTCCGGCCGTTACGCAACACTTTCTTCCTCTTTTCTCTCGACGAATTCAGGCACCACGCGATCGCGAATATGTCGATCCTTTCGAAATTTTCGTATCGAATATTCCATTTCTCCTGAATCCGAAAAATTCACTGCAGCTTGCGAAACAGACTCTTCCCGGGATACATGGGAAACGTCGTTCTCGTAGCAGCGAGAACGAAGCGAATCGATCAAACTATCGATACGAGATCGAGAGACAGTTCTCTTAACTAACGATGAATCGCTTCTCGATTTACCAAATCGAAGCTCTTTACGTCGGAATAGCGAAATAAATCGGCATTTACTCGCTCGTGAGTTTTTCCTAAGTTTTTTTTTTGATTGTGTATTCTTAAATAAGATACACCTGTCAGTTTTAGGTCGGAGACAATTCTGCGTCCACGTCAGAGTTTAACGGTGTGTCCTTCCACGTGGCAAGAAAGGTGCGCGTCACGTTCTTGCAATAAACCTTGGCCGGCGATTAAACGAACTATTTATTAGCATGCTAAACCTAAATAACTAAATGTATATACATATAGTAATATATACATATATACACGTACACAGAGACTCATACGTGACTTTACAATCGACGTTCCCTCTTGACTGGGAATTTCTAGTGGCCTAGTCCTACCGATAGGTTTAACCCAAGTCCCACGTTGATAGATCAGTAAACTTGCGCTAACTTTAGATTATAACAAAGTATTGTTCGCAAAAGAAAAAAAAGGAACCTCTTGCCTCGTTGCCAGCAACGCGCCGGTTTATCTTCAGCGGCGGCACTGTGCGCCATTAACTTCCGCTTCTGTTCATATCGCCACACGCTTCGTAACCCTTTGAAAAATCTTACAGCTCGATACGCGCACGCCGCGATACGTAATTTTTCCAAGGACTCCACTGCTGCGGGCAATACGCATACAGAGAGAGAGAGAGAGAGAGAGAGAGAGAGAGAGAGAAAGAGAGAAAGAGAGAGGAGAGAGAGAGAGTTTGCTTCGTATCAATCTTCCAAGTTCCTTCCTCTTGGCAATCGCAATACGGCGGAGTAACGTTCCTCAGCGGTAACTCGCGGTGAGGATGGAGTAGGTGGCGAACGGGCGATGAACGGTGGGTGGGTGGGTGGTCGGCTAGTGGGAGTGGGTGGGAGTAGAAGGAGGAAGTAAAACGCAGTAGAAAGAGGGAACGGGTTAAGGTACCGTCCAAGGTTGCTGCGCAGGAAAGACGCCAGCGAATCCATCTATCACTGCTATCGCTATTACTACCAGAGTACTAGCACCTACTACTGGCCTGTCTGCCCATTTAACGATGCGCCGCGACGCCTTGGACTGCAGCCAGCGAAACGGCCGGAGTTCTTAGTCATCGAATGTGCCGAGGAAGACCGCGCCGACATAGACGCGAGACCGTGTGGGAAGACTCCCGAACGGCCAAGAAACGAAGGAGAATACACGTCTAATAAAAGATCCTAACCCTGTAACGTAATTCCACCCGCGCACTAATAATAGAGGAGAAGACGGCAAACGCATTCAAATTTCGTGCTGTCTCCGATACACATAAGGCAGATCGATCTTTATACTCGGTATGGCTTATTGATCTAAGATCGATTGATTTCTTTACCGGACGGACTCGTGCACGATATTTCTATGCGATCGTTCCTTCTGTACCGATCGAGCCGACATGCACGAGTCAGCGTGAGACTTTAACGTGAATCGATCGTCCGTGGAGAAAGTGACTTTTCCATTCAACTTTTAATATGCAGCCAACGCGGACTCTCCCTGGGTCTTATACTTTCGTTGCTGATATAGATTGATAGTACGCAGAGACATGGTTATCTGTGCTCTACTCTCTCTCTCTCCCTCTCTCTCTTTCTCTCCTTATCTGGCCTCTCTCCCACTCTCTGTCTATCGCTTATTGGCCTATTACAAGGAGTACGGTAGTATTGCGCAACGGTATCGTGAACGTCGTTATATCAATGTAGGTCATGTAACGATCGTATAATTCGTTTCACGAGAACTCTTATCCGTGACTACATGTACGATTCTTTATTATATTGTATGTATGTGTATAACATGTATTTTACACATAAGCATCATTTAATTAGGGAAATTCGAGTGATTACAATAATTCCGTGGCCTCGTATTTATCAATTGACGCAAATATGCGTATCATGGCTGAGACTCTTTTGCGCCTCTCGTCCGTCTGCCTTAGGTGGTTGATATTTCGATTTTGCAAACTTTCACACTGGACTAGAAACTCCTGGCCAGTGTGAGACGCGACTCGGGAACGATAGCGCGATATCCGGAATGGCCGGTTGAGATGTGGCCGTGATTATGATTATAGGGGGGAACTTAGTAGCCGGCTTATCCGTCGACCAGAGCATTAATTAATTCGTCATATCGACGACAGTCAAGAAATTCCTAATTAACCACGAGTACTTATCGCTCAATTATTAGGTCACTCGCAGGAGCGTCTTGCGATAGCGAGAAACGCTGATATAATAACGCCTAGAATATTTGATTTTTGAAGCCTCGCGAATTCACATATTTGCCATGTAGATTCGCACGCGCGCCAGAGAACTCCGGTGTACAGTCACCACCGAAACCGCAAATTTTGCTGGAGGATATTTTTTTCGGAGGTGACGCGTCCGCCACTCGGGAAATCTTTGATCTAGACTAACCAAGTACTCCGATCGGCGCCACTTGGATTCCCTGGTATTTTCCTCGTTTAATGTTGGCAACTGTCGCGATCCTCACCCACGGGGCACAAGATTTCGTCCGGTACAGGGCTGGACTTCCCGTAGGAAGTCCTGTCACGATTAGGCGCGGACGAACGACGTGCCGTGCGCGCGCGCGCGCGCGTTTCTCTTGTCGCTCAACGTCGTCCGTCGCGTCCGTGTCCTTCGGTCCCGTCAGGATGAACTCGAGTTTAAGGACCCTGTGTCCTTTAACGACCACCGCTGACTCCTCAATGAGTCTCGCCCACGAACTTCTACTTCCTGCGGAATGGCTTTTGACGCGCTTTGCTTTCTCTTTCCCCATACGGGATGCGTCCGCGGAATTGCGGTCGGAGCAAGATCAGCCTCCAGCTAGGTCCAAGGAATGGGTGGCTGCGTGAATATTTTTGTATATTTTAAATATATTTTATTTACGAGGTCATGTCTCTTTAGGTACTGACCTACGTCAATAACACTTTTAACAACCGCCTTATATTCATCTCGGGATGATCAGGATTTTTATACGTTTTTTCTTTCTTTCGCTCACAAACGGCTCCTCGCCGCAGCCTCTTCTCGCTGCACCTTCGCATCTCCGTAGGCTCCCGAGAACAGGCGATGCGACTCCTTTTAATTCTACCCGCGGGCCATTAGAAATAGAACCCGTCGCTGTCTATGCCGATCGGAAATAGAAAAGTTTGGTGTCCGCCGGAGGTGAACGTTCTGCTCCTGTCGTATCTTCGTCCGACGAATAACGCCCGGACGCATCCACCCAGCATCTTCCCACCGATGGACCCCCAATCTCCTTTTGATAAGATGTATCGTCCATAGGTGCTTTCAGGATTCTCAAAGAATCAGAGTACATATTCATATACGTGGTTCCCACGTATTTTTCGACAGCTTTGACATTTCCTTTGTACGTTTTACATGTTACAGATCGTTACAAGTGTACGAGGATTACGGGATGCGACATTCCGAGATTTTGCAAAACCAGCGACTCGCCGGCGGTTCCGGTTTGGGCGGTCCACTTCGACATCAGAACACTATTATTTTCTGGCTACAGTGCGATCAGGTACAATCAATTTCGAAATTCTCTATGGGACACCCGGTATATAGACACACTCCCGCTACCGATAGTTCAGGCCTTTTAGTAACGGCGGTTCTCAAATCATTTTCGTATTAAGACATGTTCAATCCTGTCGTCACGCTCCTCTCCCTCTCGCCTCTCCCGCGCGAGATCGTTCTGCCTAATTTCATCTTTCATCTCGATGCTGCCGACCTACATTATACTATGTAGATAGACCGTTGTACGCAAAGCCGCCTCGACTCGCTCGCCGCTCGTTCGCTTATTTGTTCGCGAAACACGGAGAACTTTCGCTGAAATGGTTAGGTAACAGTTTGCGCGAGAGACTGGCCCGTATTGGCCTATCGGCTCCTTCGGTACTTGGATGCCGGTTAGTTGGCAGCAAGTCGGGCAAGCACAGACTCTCGTGGAATTTCGATTTTTACTCGCGCTACGGCGTTTCGCTCGACAGCTAGAGGCTAATAGCTCAGAACTTACTTTTATGCTCGTTGCTGCCGAAGCCGGAACCCGCAATCCTCACCTACGTCTCCCGCCTCTCCGGTTTATATGCTCACGTGAATTATGGAATTTTTATCGGTAACAAAAGTCATTTGGCTCAATGAAAAAGAAGTCCGATCGCCAGATCGCGCGTCCCGATTCGACTCTTCCTGACCCACATTTTGAGGTTTCCCTATAGGAGCAGCTACAGGATTTTCCACTCGGTGACCGATAAGTCGTAACAAGAACGGTAAATCAATTTCTCGAAGAGCACTCGTGTACATCGATACCGTACATGGTTTATCCCGAATTGGTATCGCGTTCGTTTTATTTAACCGTTTGAGATGCCGTTAATTAACTTTCTGCAAGTTTCCCACGTGTGGCACGCCGCCGCGTGTCCCTTCACTTCTGTTACGTTTCGCAGACTCATTCCGCGTTCCCCTCTGGGAGACGGAACGTGCGGTTGCCAACTTTTACCGTGAAAAAAAAAAATAACAGAAACAAAAAAAAATAAGAAAACGTCGAAAATATACTGTCAAAGTCAATCGAGCAATATCTCAATGAGGATTCATAGTGTTTTAACAGCTATGGACAAAATTCGGCTTATTCGCGCTTATTCGCGAGTATAGGATCAAACCGATTCTCAGTATTTCATATAACTATATATACATATATGTATACACACATGCCAAATTCCTTATTTTTATCTTGCTCTAAAAAAGAATAAGTAACCTGCGAAAAGAATGGTCCCACAGAGCCGTAAAATTCGCAGAAACCAGAGTTCTCTCGTCTGCCGCGTGATTCGTCGGTATGGAGTCCTTCGTTCGCAGACTTCCAGCTCTTACGAGCGGCGCGCATTCTCACACAGCGATATTCGCGCGACCGAGTCCTCGTGGTTCAACTAAGGTTTCGCTCATGTCAGGCGATTCGCACACTCCGATTGGCTGACTGACCGTAAACTTTCTCGTATGAGTTTACTCGGCACGTGTGTGCACCTGTACGTGTGACACGTAGTATAGTAAAGATTGTCATGTGTGACGGTGCACTGACACTTCGCTAAGACGCGTAACGTACTCTCTCTGTCTCTCTGTCTCTCTCTCCCTCTCTCCCTCTATGTTCTGCCATACACACGTAATGCTCTTAGAGTCTATTACGTACGTACTAGAGGATACGTTCAACGTAAGAGCGTACAGCCGAGTTCACATGCACTAGCGTGTTATTTTTATGAATGACTCCGAGCCCCGTGACTGCATGCGCCCGCTGAGACGCCTACGAGGATCGTTCGCTCCCTGTTGGAACTTCCATTCTTTCTCTATTACTCACGGCGCTCTCGAGGGTCTCAATAGTCTCTCACCTTGTGGAATAAGTCGTACTGCGATCCGATGGACTCGTTTGCTCGTAGCTTTTCTTCCTATTCTTGTTCTTTTTTTTTTCGTTTATTTTTTTTTTCGTTGAATCATAATTGGAAATGGATTGTGGGCAGTTTACGTTTGGTCAGTATGGCTTTGGGCATCGGCGAACAGGTCCTGGAGAGAAGGAACGAAGGAACGAATGGTCTCTTTGGTATGGATCGAGGACATTCTCAGAGAAAGAATAAAACTACTCTCCGAAGGGTCATCGGATGACCCTGAGAGAGGGGTCATCCGTCTCGGAGGATGTCTGGCTGTTAATTAAAATGTGCTCGGCATCTGGCACGGGGGACTTCGCTGCTTCCCGTCAGTGTTTCTTATGCGCGAATCGTACGCACGATTCGCTTGAGAATCGCCTGCGAATGGCACTTGGCCGGCAGCTGCCGGCATATCAATGCACATCCAGGGATGTCGTCACTTCCTGTGTGTTGTGGCTGCTTCTCCCCGCGGAGACCAGTCGAGACGTAGCGTGCATGCATTTTCTTCTCTCTCTCTCTCTCTCTCTCTCTCTCTCTCTCTCTCTCTCTCTCTCTCTCTCTCTCTCTCTCTCTCTCT
>JARQSW010000408.1:730842-788525 GCA_030142375.1 Calameuta pallipes
TCTCTCTCTCTCTCTCTCTCTCTCTCTCTCTCTCTCTCTCTCTCTCTCTCTCTCTCTCTCTCTCTCTCTCTCGTGCGCGCGCACCTCTGTCTCCCTTTTAGTGTCTTATGCTCTTTTTCTCCTTTCTTTTCTCATTCTTCCACTCCTCGTTGCATTGTCCTGCGAGAGAACCGTTAGGAAGCGACCACGGACCGAGTATGAATGAGTCGGATTATCCTTCCTAATTTCGCGTCCCTCGTTAACTCCTCAGGCTGTAAAACAACATTAGGACATTTTACTAGGTAGCCTATTTGACGTCCTACAAATCCGAAGCCTTCGTAGACGTTTATTTGTTCCGTTTCTTGTTTTCCCACTTCGCTCGCCATACCTTGACTTCCACTTGAATGGCTCCTCCTACCTCCTCCGATCGATCCTTGGCTTTTGCGCCACTTTTAAACGCTTTGTCGCTCCATTCATTACGGTAGTCGTTCTTGCTCTTCGGTCTTTTCTTCTTTTCCCATTGCTTTTGCCTACCAGAGGTGCAGCTGTACTTTACCGCATCGAAATGGCATTGAACTATGGACATAACTTTTAGGAGTTTATCATTTGATCCAGTTCGGTATCGGCCGCATTGCGCACAGAGAGATCCAGCCGGGGGAGGGAGGGGGGCCCTTTCCCTCCCGCTCTCCTCCCTGATCTCCTCCACGTCTCCCAAGCTTCCCCCCCTCTTATCTTCCCACTCCGCCGCGAGCGACTCGTCGGCTGCTAAGGTTGCCGTCAGCATTTTCGCCGCGGTCGTTTTTGCCGGAGGCACGCATGGCATTTCCGGCAACGCGATGCCCGCAAAGCAACGACGCGCAAAACGGCGTCCGAAAGTTTCGCCGAAGCGTCGCGACGGGAGAAGAGCGAATACAGAGGAGAGAGGATCTCAGAGGCTCATAAGAGAGACGTCTCTCTCATTCTCATTTCTCCTTAGCCTTTCTCTCCAGCAATTCTTCCCATTATTTTTTACTCCTCCGTCCGCTGTTTCGGCAACCGGAATCCTTTCTCGGAAAGGTCTGGACCCGAGAGGATCTGGCCAGGCGAAATTCCCTCGAGGCCCAGCGGCGGCGGCGACCTGCGATCCCTCGAGTTCCCATTCCCTCGGTGCCCACCCGGGCAACCGGGCACCCGGGCACTCCGCATCTTCACTCCATGAAGGATGCCGGTGCCCTATCGGGTTGCCACCGAAATAGACGCGAGTACGTGCGGCCATTTAGTTCGCTCGAGTCGCTCCATTAGGAAGCCGCCCTCGTAGGACTGGAATTCCGTGCTAGCAGTTTCTGTGATGCTGGCTAAAGGCGTTTTCTCTTCTCCTCGATCCTCGTTTGCGATTTAACGTCGCCCTGCGACGTAACGTTAACGCGCGCGTCGTTACGGCGACGCATTGCCTAATAGGGTAGATGCGCTTCTGACGGTAGAAAGACGCAGGCCGACGACTCCCGTCTAAAAGCAGACATACGGTGGTTGCGCAATTCCCTTCTTGCGCTTCGTGCGTGCCCTCGTATTTTTTCAGCTGTCTCGAAGGAAAAGACAAAAAAAGTAAAACAAATGGCGACCGAAGAACAAGTGTCCCCGATTTTCCAAGCCGAGAAGCAACCTAAATTGTGCGTCGCTCGTGCCACTTGGCAGAATCTCTAGGCGGATTCTCACGAACTTCGACGTTACCAGAGATCCGCAGGTGTTTTGGAAATTCTCTAAAGGGGGCAACGTTCGGGTCTCCCGTCTTTCCTCGTCTTTTCTATCTTCTTCCGTTCTTTCTCTCTTTCTCTCTACTTCTGTTTCTTTCAAGCTCCTCCGCAGACACGGTCGTCTAGAAAAATCGTCGAGACTAATTTTCGCGACAATTGCGACATCGTCTCCCCCGCGTTATTTTTGACTTTGGCGACTTTACTTCCTCGACGCGCTCGCGCCACTTGGCGAAACGTCAAAACGCCGCTGCGAAAATTGGCTTTTCCATGATCTTTTTTTTACGGTGATATTCTTTGTCCGAGCCTACCCACGCTTCTGCCGGCACAGTCGCGCACGCGTCTCTACGGCCCTCTCTTTACAATCGTCATTTACTCGCACATACTGTACCCAACATTCGCACTCGCGTATCTGCCGGGTCTCGTTATCGCGTGGTTCTCGGTAAGGTTAAGGCGCGGTCGCGACTCTTTGCTCCCGTGGCGCCACGAAGATTTCTCCCGAAAATTTTTCTACAATCGGAGACCGTTCGACTTTGATCAGCAGTCGAAAAATTGATGCGATCCGATCTCGTTGAGTTCAGCGTGGAAATTTCATCCGCGGATTCGTTTGTCGAGGAGACATTGTCATTGTGACTTCTTTAACCTCCAGACATTATGTACATTGTGATCAATATGAACGGTATACGCGAATATTGTCCGCATATTTCTTTCTGCAAATAGAGTCGTCCCGATACTATCGACCCGTGAGAAATGCGTCTAATCTAACCTCTAAGAAGTTCTAAGTCAGCAGGTCTTATCTCAGCTACACTCGAGATTCGTCGAAGCCTCTCGAGTAACTCTGCCAATGGGCTGCTTGCATTTTTCGACTTATTTCATTGATTGCGATTATCCGCGACGGTTCGGTCCCATCGGGACTGAATCGTAAAGGGGGCCCCCCACTCCATCCGAGCAACCTGTCAAAGTCCTCGGTAACTCCTGGAGACGCGAGACCCCTAAAAACTCCGGCGCTGCTGGTATCGAAAAAGGCGCGGGAAAAGCCGGTCTACACGTGCGTTCCGCAGACCTTGGCCCCATTCGCAGCGCGCGCCTGGCCTGTTCGGCTGTTTGCGAATAATTCGCGTCGGCCTAGTCGCCGGCTTAAATGGCTGCCGACAATTAACCAAATCAAGAAGGAACGCGGCTTCTTACGTAAGCGAGCTGTTCGTCCGTATTCTAGGACCTTTTGCACATCTACCTGCCTCCCTACTGTAGCTACCTACTACCTTGTAGGATTTACCTGTCAGACTGCCCACTGTACTAAGTTACCTTACCTCGCATGCCTTTGGTACAGTAGGTACACTGTTATCCCTGAACGACTACGGGTAATCGTACTATACCATATGGAGGGTTCGGAAGGTCAATTTAATAGGCGATCGCTTATCGGGATCCTGAATATTCAATCTTTCTTTGATTCCTTTGACCAAGCGGATCCTGGTATAATTTGTCGTTGATTTTGATTTCTTGACCTGGATAATTTTCAAAGTCCTAAGAATTTTCAGAGTCCTCCTTGGCTATCGATGACTTCCGCAATCGAGAACGTTGAATGTGAGTCGAGCGACCAAATGTGAAAGCGATCCTGCACGCGCGATCTTCTATACCGGCTGAGGTCAACGCGAAAGGAAGTTCAGCCGGTTCCTCGTACAGTTGCCCATCGTTTGGCTGTCGCGCGTTATTCCGATCGTCTAGGAAGCGTCTATTCTCGGACGCTAGTTTATTTCTCGCACAGCCGCGCTAATTCTGCTCCCCGTGGATCCCATTTGTCGATGCTCCACAGTCTCTCAGGCTGGCTTTTTCTTTAGTGTGGGTGGTGAGTCGCCCAATTATATTTAGTTCTCCGTTGAAAATTAGTATCCGCACGAAACGATACGTTTCTACCTGTTGCGCGGACCTTCAGTATTTCTCTTGGCGATGTAATCGGCGATACTATGAATTTACTCTAATCGCGTTGCCATCGTATTTGCGACTGTCGGTGTTGCGGGTAGTGGAAAAAAAAAAAAAAATTAAAAAAGTCGATACAAACGAGATCGAAGGTATTATCAAGGCCCTTCCCGTTGCGGTGTAATCTTGCTATTGGTTTTTCAATGAAATGCCGACTATCGGTTGGTATATCTATTTGAAAGAGAAAAAAATTAGATTAATATCAAGGATTTGGTATCTCTCGTTCGATATTGCTGCAATAGTCTAATGTAGAGTAACCTCGCTATTAATCCACGTGTTTGCTATTCTAATAATCGACATTGTGCATTTTCAATGTTAATTTGACTTTTTCTTTTTTCACAGAAAATCCTAGACGCCAGGCTCAACGCCAGAGTCGACTCTATGCTGGAGGCTGGATTGGTTAAGGAACTTTTGGATTTTCATGAGCGCTACAATCAGGATCGGATTAAGAATAATGAGTAAGCCGTTCTATAGAAATGCTGTAAGACCCGATAAGACGCTTTAATTCCTCACGTTGTGATATAAGTATTATTGCCAATTTTCTCACACATGCATCTCCCGTATCTCACATGCTCGCTCGACACACTTATTTCCGCGAACCTCGCGCGTCCCAGGTTCTGCTGCTTCGACACGTGAGAGCCGGCGTCGTCGTCGTCGTCGTCGTCGTCGTCGTCGTTTGCATCGTGAATGGACCTTCCTGTGCCCGGAAATCAGGAGGCAGTGCCCAATGCTGTACGAAACTCCGTGACCGGATACGGATGTGATGGGACGACGGAGGGGGGGCTGGGGGGGAGGATCAGAAATGCGCTGCAGCTACGTCATTCAGCTTTAAATAAATAATGGAGCCTCGTGGTACTTTTCTAGCTTCCATTGAGAGAACATTTGTCAGGGTCTAAGGATCATTGAAAATGGGACCAAGGACCCTCTTATTCAGTGACTTTTTGCTTTGTGAGAAAAAAAGCTCTGGTTCAATTTGAAAAAAAAAGGAAAAATTGAAAACGTCCCTCATTTATTGTCCTTTCAATGGAACGGTCCGGACCTGGATGTATGAACGGATTCCAAGATTTCGTTATACCTCAAGAACGGAATCCTGTAAAATCAGTATTATTCGAGCACTCGAACACAATTGCAAAGAGAAATTGGCGAGGGAGCGAACTTCCTGAAATTTGGGATTGTGCGAAAGAGGCAGGAAAATATGTATTTTTTTTCAATTTTATCTGCAGTCTCTGGTTTACTCGAAATCAGAGGTTTCGTCTTGAGAAGCAGGACGATTCACACCGAGTCATCGAATTCCGTGAGACTCGGGTGTCCGGCGTCTCGTGTACCGTCCGTTTTTCGCGCACTCGAGTTCTGCAAATTCTCTCTTCCGCGAGTCCGTTTGCGACGCACAAGACTGCAGACGGAGATTAAAATCGTCGCAAAAGTGCCTGATCGATCCTCAAGGACTCGCGGAGATATCGGCTTTCCGACAAAAACCGAAACGCAGCCAATGGGAAGAATCGCATAGCGAGAGGCTAACGAAAAATTTTTACAAGGCTCCGATTACACATTACATTAGCGTTTTACGCAATTCCTATTGCGCCGCCTGCAACTGCGTTGTTATTTATTGCGTAGCCATAATATTACGTATTCATTATACCTAATGTCAACTCGGCAATTTCTAACCATATTCGGAGTTTACACTGTATATTTTGTTCACTTGAAACCATATAACACGTGTACGTATTTGTATGCATTTCTTCGCTCCTCACTCGCCTCTTTATTTTCAACGTCAAACGTATCAAAGTCCCAGCATGCATTGTGACATCTAGAAACCGGTTACCTGTCGCGTTTCCATGTATTTCCCTAGCCTATAATTTTTATCAGTCTGCTCTTTCCACGTTCCCTTATCATTCCCTCCTACTTACTCGTATCGTCTATCCAAAGATCATTCCTATCGATATATGTCACTTCGAATAAGAAAAGCTACGATCTCCTGCCAACGGAAGATACCTGTTTTGTTAATAATAACCATATGTGTTTTTGGAAAGTAATTACTGCGAAAAGCAAAAAGCGACCGAATTAGAGCGACTTGACGAATCATCTGTAAAGTCTTATCGATAATATGTTATGTGGACGGTGCCAGCAATATAAGGTTTACACACTATTAATGTAAACGGTGTGTGTGTACAGGTGAATTCGTGTTGTAATAGAGAACTTTTCGGTAGCCCGCGAAGACACGTGGCAAAAGTCTATAATATTATGTTTGTCTACGAAAATAAGTTATCGAATCTTACTTGTACGATATTTCGTAAGTCGATCAATATTCTAGAGTTTATTTCCTCCCGAATGCTTCCCCGTGCATCGAAACGGTCTTGATGAAAAATCAAAATCAAATCGCTCGGTAATCGGTAAACAACGATCACCGCACTCTGTTCATTGATAACGCGATAAGCTCGTGGCGCCGGTCGATACATTTTCTTAGATAAGTGCAAAGGATCGAGCGTTATCGTATTTTTTAATGTCTTAAAAAACCTTGAAACAATGTAGACTTCCCATTTCGTTACATAGTGTCCAAGCTGGGAATCTTCATTAGCGACGATTAAAAAAAAATGATCTCCAGGGCTTCGAATGCTACTAGGCTACTTTATCGGATAAGGTTATCGCAATTCTTCTAAGGTTAATCGCAATAAAATATTATGTTTCTCGTACCAGTTTGACCCACTGCGTTTCTTCTCTTTTGTATAATAACATTTGACCCGACAAGAGTTACTTTGTTGCGCGTCTCTGTAAACGCTGCAATTCAGATTCTCGATGCGTCTTATTCTCTTAGGTGCGTTCTTACGCGCGAAAATTACTTTTTCCAATTTATCCGTACGAAATTCGGTCGATTATAATATCGTATTTCGTATTATGTAAATTGAATGAAGATTCGTTGTACTTTACCGTAAGCTTTTTTTAAACTTGCCGGATGTGACGTCAGCCCTGGCTTTGCATAGGTGTTCCCGGTAAACGACACCAGTATTCCGTAACGTCAAGAGTGAAACCGGCGATGGACGTGCGCTGCCTTTTTTCTTACTTATTGAAATAAATTAATCATTTACCTGTCAGGAGACAATAGACCTAGGAATTATATGTTTATTAAATTGGCTCGGTTCACGGAATTCTTTTAAAAAATTCAATAATCCACTCACACAGCCACAGTCATTAATTCGTTCCTCGTGTGCAGGGATCTCCGGTTCTACGGAGAAAGGTTTAATGTCAAGTTAACGGAATAAATAGCAAGTATCTTCCGTCGGGTTGGTGACCTACATTAATTCGCCTCCACTTTGCATACTCAGTGCCGTTTGCATGCAAGTATGTTGAAGATCTTTAGAATTTTTTTTTATACGTCGGTAAAACATTATCTTTTTATACGTCTTATCAAAACATTACGAATTACGCACGTTGTGAGTTATTGTTAATAATAATAATAATTATAATGGCTGTACGATGATAATGTACCGATAGCATTTCGCGCTCCTGGAGATTAGATGGTCTTTTCGGTGACGTTTTGATATAATAGCATACGGGTGAACGAGCAATAAGATAATTTGGAATGGTTGGATCGTTTTTGGATTTTTTTTTCTATTTTTTTTTTTTTCTGAATTTGACGTCACTCGGGTCTCAGCGTCACAGCCTGGTCCAGTTTAACGGCGATAGTCATTTTCGCTTGGCACGTGGGCTCCTACGTAAAGGAGCGATTTAATCGCGCGCTGAGAACCCCTTGTGATAGATGATTATTGAAACTATACGTTTCACGTCGGAATTAATATCGCATTGCCGAGAGGCGCTTAGCAACAGTTGAAAAAATATTTGAATAAATACCTGTCGGTTTACATGCTAACGATATTAGTATTACGAGCGGGCCCAGACCTTTTCCTATTCGTGCGTCCATCCGCTCAGCTGCCCACCTGTCCGTCGCGACGCACCACGTAATCCGTCGATTTTCCGGATGTCCTTCGAGATCACGGTTCCTGTATTTTTTATTTCATTTTTTTTTTCATATATTTAATTATTCAATCTTCGAGGAACATCGGAATCCCACTATTCTGCTGCGCCACTTATATCGACCTAGGAAGAAGCTACTCTTGGAAACCCCCTTTCTATATATATATTTTTTGATTTATTGTCAAAATTGATAAGAGCGAGAGATATAATATACGAATTTTTTTTCACTTATTTCTTCACCGTGAAATTTTTAAGCAAACGTTTCACCTCTTTCCCTGTATGTTGTAATCAGGTTTAATATGTATATGTATAATTTGTATAGAGACTCGATGTTTTGTATGAACCACTGAAATGAGTAATGTCGTACGTTTGTCACTTCACCTTTCTTCACCTTTCCATTAAAATCTATCTCTCTTCTTCTTCTTCTTTTTTCATCTTCCGTTTCCCTCCATGTGGCTCTTGCCACGTAAGCACGACCGCCTGACCTCGAATTGCTTGCTATCATCATGCGCCGCGTGATAAGCTGCCCAGGCGTGTAAAATGCAATTCCTTGTATTCTGGTCTATTGCGAATATAGACTGAGGCAACGACCATTATATTCATAAGGGAACGAATATCTTGGGCGCTGCGCTTAATTGCGTTTGATATTAGCCAAATAAGTTTAATGATAATTATATTGACTGATTAATGTTAAACAACATTGTATCAAACGGAATAATATTTTCAGATTGCCGGACTATACCAAAGGAATTTTCCAGAGTATTGGATTTAAGGAGTTTCACGAGTACCTGATACTTTCCAAGGAACAGAAGGAATCCGAGATGGTAAATTTTATTATTTTTTAAAATCGCCAAAGCTTCCTTCGGATTGTTAATAAATGCGCTTTAAAGCTCTAACGTCGTTTTCTCTTCTTTCAGGGATTGAAATTATTGGAACAGGGCATCCACGACCTGAAACTAGTCACGAGACGCTATGCGAGAAAGCAGCAACGATGGGTTTTGAATCGATTCATTCGACGCGCAGACAGGCAGGTACGAACGCTCTTTCTTTTTCCACGGAGATTCTTATTTCGATTTTTCTTTAATGCCATTTCTATTTATTCTTTTGCAACGCGTGCAGTTTCTATTCATCCGTCTTCTACCTTCTTCACCTTCGTCTACTTGCTCCTCTTATTCTCTGAATAGTCTTCAAGGCTGACTGGCCGATTCTGCTTGTGCGAGAATAAAGGACCGAATTTTACTTTTACTCAGGTACCTCCCGTTTACTCTTTGGACTGCACGAACGTCAAACTCTGGGACAATAACGTCCTGGGGCCAGCTGTCGCGATAATATCTGCGAAACTTAACGGCGAGACGCCGACTCAGAAACCCCTCAATGAAAAAGTGGAGAACGAGAAGAAGACGGACAGCAGCAACGAGAAGAGTCACTTCTGTGAGGTAAATACCGTGAATATTTTAGAGAATTCACTTTGCGCTTAATCAAATATTCAATTCTCTAATCAGACTGTTTTCGTTTTAAACGTATCTGCACAGCCTTGTCAAAGGATATTAATCGGGGAACTGCAATGGAACGCTCATCTTCAGGGCGCCAAGCATAGAAGAGTAGTTCAGAAGAAGAAAAGAATGGAGAAAGAAAGTAAACCAGACAAGGAGCCAGATACTCCCAAGGAATAACAGGCTCAAAGCGTCCGAAATAGCGTAGGTGAATTAAAATTTACAATTTGAATGCCCTAACGCATTGTAATAAATTGGATGTACAATTCAATTTGCTCTTCCGTCAAATAGTGTTTCGTTATCAACGCATGGTAACTTCGTGTCTTTAGTTTTCATCAATATCAATCGTCCATATCAAACTGTAAAGCAGTACGTACCGACGGTTGATACGATATCGGCAGATGGAGTGTGAATTTTTTATATCCATAAATAGCTGAGAAAGCCTGTTTCAATATTTTTCTTTTTTCATTTTCCAGATACTATAGTCACACTCAAAGCTGCGCAGCGGGTTACGGTTTGACAGAAAAATATATCTTCGGGGATCGCGTCGTCGTTCAACGTTACGTTTTATATCTTGTATAGTCATTTTAAGAAGCAATGAATGTTTAAGTGTCTATTGAACGAGGAGTCTTTACTTTTATATCATATAAATAAAAGACTACATCTCAGGAACTGCTGGTTATTGGAATTTTTTAAAAATTTTTTCACCATGGGTCTTAATCTGTTACTACAGATATTTTCTGTGACTGTTCATGTCCCCAGTAAGTCTCATTACCTTTATTTATGGCGTAAGTGATATTATTTAAATATGCAATATATTTTCAACAATTGTGGCTTAACTGAAGAATTATCACTGATTACGGAGGCACTAACATTTCACGCACAATCCTTAATTTATCTTTATTGATTCGAATGTCATGCTTAAGTTAGATATCCACTTTTCCTATTCCTTATCACAAGTGTTTAACGTTTTGAATTACCAGTGGGATAAGGAGCTTAAAGTACTTGGATGGCTGACTTGACTGGTTTTAGAATGTCAATTAACACTCGAGTCTCCGTCTGGAGACTTTTTGAGTTTAGGTACACCTATCTGCATTCTACCATTAGTGGGAACAGGGAAAACGTACTAATACATATATGTACTTTAACGTCACTACATATGAGATAGTAACGAGTCTGGGGGCTTGTTTACGTTACTATTTACGAACACACTCGGATGAAGATACCTATTGAAGGATACCGGTTTCTCCAAGATTCAATTAAATGTCCGACTGAACGAAGAATCCTGAGTTCTTGATTTCTTTTAAATGGTAATAATCAGAACGAGTTGGAATAAATTTTTTTTTTTATTGCTTGGTGAAATAACAAATTTCCTTTCACTGCCAAATCCGTTCTGTACTGTCATAAATAAATCTCTTATTTATCCCCTGATTAGTAGGTCGTTTATCGATGGCGAATGCTACAAAGTATAATTTGACATTTCAAAGAGATAAAGTTTTTTTTACTGAGAGTCGTGAAAGTCTATCTCGATAATGAATATGTCGAATTTTTTACAGCAGAAGCGATACCTTTAAGAGCTATTACGATACTTTTATTCCATAGATATAATTAAAGATTTAAGAAAGCGAAGCGCAGGAAAACTGGTTTTATAGATTCGTGATTTATTGACAACTGTGCACGGTGTATCTTAGATTACAGAAGTTGCGTAGGTTCATAAGGCTATAAAGAATTTTAATCGTGACTAGGGGCACCTGGAATGAAATTCCGTTGCCGTAACCTGAGAATACAAGCGATGAATTACTGCTATAGCCGTAATAAAAATATTTATTTAAGGTCGTTCGCGGTCCTGTCGAGGTGCTTCGATTGGTTCCAGATTATCAAGAAATGGAGAGTCCACTTATCCAATGTTCCGCACTCGTATAAGAAGAACGCAAGACACGGAAGATGGACCCATAGTTAAATTCACTGCACGAGACCATGACCGTAGCGGACCCTAAAGGTACTGATGATCCCAGTTGGGAGGTCCAGGACCATATTGCGGCACTTCGACCTGGACCAGACCCATTGAGCAAGCTCAGCGGATGAGGCGAAAGGGCAAGTCCTGCCCACCAGTCTCCACGTTCAGTTCCTCTAACAGGGTCACTGATGTCCCAAAATTTACTTGTAATCTTAATGAAGTCAACCAAAGATCACGTGAGCAGATAAGACTTTCCCCAGTGCGAGTCCAATACCCCCAGAACTTTCGGATGATCATCGCTGGACCACCGTCCTATATCCTAACGGGCAGCATCCTTCTTTTTGGATGTGGTCCACTGAGTGCAAATTTTTTTAAAATTTTCTCCTCTTAGTACTTCCGGTGTTTCACGCCCTATTTCTTAGTGCCACTTGTCGGGCCTGGTTGGATGCGTTCAATTCGGACTCTGACCGTGGGAAATTTTTGAAATGACTTTTTTATTGAACAAAGTAGGTCCAATTATATGGATTTTGATTAATTGGATCGCAAGAGAGGAATGCGTGAAAAATTCTCTGTAATTTTTGAGATAACCTCAGTGAGCTCCTGGGTTATCTTGTCGATTATAAAATTGTGATTATGAACTAATCAATGAAAGAGGAAACTCATTCAAGAGCATAATCAGCTGTGTTCGTCATATCCTCTTTTGATTCATCTCATCCTCCGTCCGCCGGCGCGCATCATTACTCTTGAAACAGCAAGAGCATGATAAAGTGCAGATTCATTTTAAATCTATGATCAATCACTGAATGTGTCATGCAATATTTATTGTCTTCCCCATCCCGGAGAAATTTGCTCTCGATATATTTCACACGTCTCGAGCAAACTCAGTGTTTCTTACTCGCGTAAAAGATATTGCTTGAACTCGTTCAGTGTTAACGAGTAATCAAAGCCCTGTTTCCGATTACACTTTGACGATAGTCGGTGCGACGCCATTTTTATCATATAACGTCTGTGCACATTTTTCGATAATTTTTTTGCCAAACACGTAAAAAAAACTTACGAGGTTTTTTTTTTACAAATCTCATGTATTTGTTGATTTTGAAATCACAGAATGAAGTTCCAATGAACGACCGCGAGATGGAGACGCATTGACCGGCGCCCGGCGTCGTGACGGCGCCAGTCGAGAACACGACGCCGCCGTCACCACGTGCGCTACCAAATTTAAATATACCGGCGAGGAAATCACACGTTAAAGTCGCGCTCTTGTGAACGACACCTTTACAGGGTGCCACGTATTTTTTTTTACCTGAAAACACGTAAAATCGACAGTGTCTAAAATTTTCAATGGCAACGGAAGATTCTATTGTCTAATTCGATAAATGAAAATACACGGTTAATGCACGCAGTGAATTTGCACGATACTACCGGGACACGATTGACACTGAAAAATCATAATTCGCATCAGTTTTGATTGGCTCGAGCATAATTTTTTAATTTAGCATACTGATTGAAAAAATTTTGAAATTGAAGGATTCAAAATCACAAAGTGAGTGGCGAATTCAAAGTGAAATATCTACTCGCGAAAAGCTCCCGAAATAGAGGACCGATAAATACCGTTGCAACGATAGGAAAGCAATAAAACTTAAGATTAAGAAGAAGAGGATGCTGCAGGGGAAGACAAATCTCTCAAAATAACCAAGACATTCCTGGACCATAACATTCTTTAATTACAATCATCCTCGTGATAAAATATTTAAAAAATTTTATACACAAAGTATTCCTTCGCGACACGAAAACCCAGCATCCACACACAGGATAATCGGAATGTGCTAACTCGAAGAACAGATCATCCCAGTCGTCAGTCTCTTTTCACTTTCATCACCGAATCACTCAACGGAATGATCCAAGATGCGTCTTAAGTAAGTAGCACTGAATTTCTCAAAACAAGAAAGAAAGAGACAGCCGGAGAAAAAAATTTGTCTCCAGCCTGTCTGGAATCAAATTAAAGATCTATCGGGTGACCGGTTAAGAATTCCGAGGAAATAAGAAAGACGTCAAACGGCCTCACGATTTGACTGTCAGGATTTTGTCATCCGTGTCGGAATCGTCAAACTAATTCGAAATAAATTCGAGCCGAATGACTCAACCTTTCTGATCTAACGTACAATATAAGAAGACTGACTACAATGACTTGTTCCTCAAGGCAGAATGTTCTTCGTGACAGTATAGAATCATTCTATGGCCTAGACTCTAGCTTTATTTATATCTCCAACTCTAAGACGTATACACCTTCCAATTGTAGACTACGGGGATGCAAGGAGGGTTTGTCACGAGTCTTCGTATTCCTGACAGGGACAGGATGTTTGACATTTTGAATTCCAGTTTCTTTTTCGGCCAGATTTACATTCTCTGTACCCGGACGTCATCTAGAATCTAGATAGACAGATAGAGAAAGAGAGAGAGAGAGAGAGTGAAAGCCCGTTAAAGGAAATCCTGGTCCCATTTTTCTTGACCCTTGACCTCTCCATCTCCTCAGTTATCAATCCAAGCATCTCGTTCCCAAAGTACTCCGTTATTAATCAGTTCCATCGATGCTCCAGCCATTAGCCAGAACTTTCGAATAAATTAGTAGGTGCTTTAAGCGCTAGTTATTTCGCCGCCAAGGAGTCCCGCCCTGTAAGAGAATTCTCTAAGAATTTATCATAATGCTCAAGATACCAATTGGATGATTATCTCATTTCAATGGAAAGGTGAGGAAAGAGATCGACCTTTAATCTGCCACTGTGTATTACACGTTCACAATAAAGTGAACGTCAATTGCAGCAACATGGAATATGAGGTCAGAATTATTTTTCCAATCGCATAATAAATTATTTATCGTAAAAACAGGTTCGACTCGAGTTTTGACTACGTAGACCGTTTCACATGCTGCTAATGTTATTGGATGACATAAGAGTACGTGCGAGTCATACGCGTAAAGTTTACTACAAAATTGTTTTTCCAAGTACATTAACGTGGACGCCGATCGCAGGTTTCGTAAGCGGTTGGAATTTCATTCACACATTACTCGTCTTACCTAGTGTACGCATGTAAATCTACTGGGCGATTCAAGAAAAAGGTATTTCGACACTCTATCCTCGTTAGCATTCCTTAGTTGCGTGAACCGTGCTTCTGGTGAGGCACCTGTAGTCTCGGCTATTCATTTCGAAGACCAGCAGGTAGGCGTGACAGTCGAAATCATCTTTTTCCCTTAGAAACTCCAATTTACAAGAGACACGTAGAGACAGATAGTCAGTGCGACACCATTTTTATCATATAACGTCTGTGCACATTTTTCGATAATTTTTTAAACAACCGTGCTTCTGGTGAGGCACCTGTAGTCTCAGCTATTCATTTCGAAGACCAGCAGGTAGGCGTGACAGTCGAAATCATCTTTTTCCCTTAGAAACTCCAATTTACAAGAGACACGTAGAGACAGATAGTCAGTGCGACACCATTTTTATCATATAACGTCTGTGCACATTTTTCGATAATTTTTTAAACAACCGTGCTTCTGGTGAGGCACCTGTAGTCTCAGCTATTCATTTCGAAGACCAGCAGGTAGGCGTGACAGTCGAAATCATGTTTTTCCCTTAGAAATCCCAATTTACAAGAGACGCGTATCCCGTTGGCGCTGAAAAAGTATTTTGTGCCTGATTTTCCATTTCACTAGCAGGTTGCACGAGAAGACGAGCTGCCGTTCGAAATTATTATAAAGCAGCACGCATGTAATTCATCGGATTCGTTCCAGTTGTAAATTGGACCAGGAGTTGGTCTGGAAATGTTTGAATTTCAAAAAGGAAATCGTGACTGAGCAGCCGAGAACGACAGAAGACGAATGCGAAGAAAAAAATTAAATTCTCTAAAAATTCTTACGAAGATTATTAAGTCCTTGGAACCATAAGCCAACAGTGGTTTTGAATCTCGTGGAAAAAGCATTGTGGTACTTGGGTACGGGAGCAGTAAACTGGTCTTGACGATGATATACGTCAGTCTCAGGGTGCGCACGTGGTTTAAAACGTCACTCTATAGATAGCCCGACGCAAAGTCAAAGGCCGCGAATATCGTAATTCGTGTGAACGAGACATAACGGCGCAGTGTCTGGATTCTCTGCGAGCCGAGAATATTTTAGAAATATTTTTGAAAATTTATACAGAGGTGACTAAATATTTTCGAACGACATAACTATGCGTTACGTGTAGTTTGGTTTAACATGGACTTATGGTGTCCCGCGCGTTTGCTTCCGCAATATTGATCAGTGCTCGTAATAGACGTGAACGTGTTATCGGTACGTCGGTCGGCAAGTCAAATAAAAATATCGCCTCGTCTTAATCTATACACACGTGTGCACGTGTGAATGCACTTTATATCTACGCTCAAGGCGTTTCTTTTTTTTCTCAATGACTTGATATAATTTGGAGTACCCTGTACATAATACTGGAAGTGAGTCAGATCGAGTTCAACGCTTTCCTCAATTCCCTTGATCGTCAATGTTCATTGTTCGAGCGGATTGCATCACCAGTCGTTACGGAGATACCAAGTCTTGTGATCATGGGAATTGAGGAAAATGTTGGGACTTACAGCAGAATTATTTTTTTAATAAATATCATCTGGCCTTTCGGTAGTCCACTGCAACACGTGCGACTCGTACAAGAATATATCTGTTTATCATACCGTTATCGCAGCATTTTTTTTCGGCCACCGTATATAAGCGCCACTTCCTGTCATTTATGGGACTGAATTGTGATTTATTTGCGCCTCTTTTGGATAGGTGCCCCGAGGTTAAACGGTCCCTGATGTCATACCGAGACACACCCGGTTGGTTTTTTTAATTCCCTAGTGACATCACGGACTTGGCTAAGTGACGAAACCTTCCATAAATCCTTCTACTCGGCCGATGTCTAAGCAAGTCCCAGGGCGAATGCCAAAACCAACATGAACTTCGTGAACGTCGTGAACCTAGTCCAGGACCGGTCTTGACTTCCTGCTTATTTACTCACAGCCAGAGATCATCCACGAAGCGATCGCATCGAGGCAGTCAGTCCCCTCGTGGCTTAGAGTATTTTCAGTCGAGAACCGCCTCTAGGGACAGGCCTTGATGCTGGCATAAGGCCCCGTTTCCATCGCAGATCATGTCACCAGTCTGAAATAGAACTTTCAATTAAATTCAACGATATATTTACATCAGCCCAATGACTTCGCGTACATGAACATCTTACGGCGAACCATGCGATGTGGCATCTACCGGGTAGTCCTAAAAAAAATGCCAAAATTCGTTGACTGACGTCACTCTGGTGTCACTTAGGTATCCAAAGTAAACGAGAACGAGACCGGCAACCATGCAGGTGCTAATTAATCTATGTTTCGTGTTTCGCGCCAAATCTCTTACACGTTACAATCTAATCACGTAATCGCGCCGCGTGTTAAGATTTTCAGATTTCACCGACAATCAGTGTCATTAATGCAGCCCATACGCGGTACTTCTGAACGATGCCTATTAGAGGCTATAAAGTGACCGATTTAACCAACGCAACTTACGATGGTTTTATCAGCGAACCTTTTAGATAGTCACGTGAGCCTCTGATAAACGCGCGAAGCTCTTTTCTCTCTTTGAGGGATTCGACGTCGCGTAGACGTTCCGGCGTAATACAGTTTCTCGTATTTCTTATCTCGGCTATGGCTGCGTCTACAGAATAGAGTGAGGCTAAGAGAAAGGCGAAATGATATAAAGGACAGCCTGTATTGTCAGTTACGTACGAAACATCCCGTAGCCTTGATATTAATCCTGATACGCTCTTTACGTGCCAACTTCGTTCTGCCAGGATCACGTGTCTTTTCTGTGCTTTGAAATCCTGAAAAGAAATTGTTCTCCTTACTCCTAAATGACTCTTCCTCTCTTACCTTTTACTAGCCAGACTCATTGTGACGTTTCGCCATTTAATCTATATATATGTACCTATATGTATATATATATTCAGTTTCAGAACTCTCTTGCTGATCTCCGCGATCCTCAATGCTACGTCGAGCGAGGCTGATTTCTTCTCCGAAAAAAGAGGTAAGACCAAAGATCTATTTGTTATGGTGAAATTGGAAAGAAAGAATTAGGAAAACATTTTATCAGAATCGAGTATTCAAATGCCCATTGTTTTGGGAGGCTTGCTTGTGTTATTTCAAATTTTTGTAAGAATATTGAATTTTTATCCACGCACGCCATTGTAATCTCAGGAGTTTAATCTGAAATTCGATGGAATACGTAAACGTATAAATCCGCCAGGGCCGTATAGTGGTGGTACTAAATTTGGAATTTAACTTCTTAAGCGTAATTAAAAATGTAAAGGGAAAACTTTTCAATAGGCGCTGCTGCTTGGATTTCCTGGTTGAAACTTTTTGTTGGCATTCACAATTAATCCGCAAAGATTTGCCTGGGGGTTTGATACACTGGTATATTGCTGTATGTTGCTGGTGTAGCGGCACTGAGCTCTTATCACCCAGAGGAGGACGGACGGTACAGACGAGGTCGTGGACGTATAGTTCCCCCAGGATGCAAGATAACGACTCATCCCCAGCCTCATTTATATAGCCCACCGAACGTCGTACGTAAATGACTTTTTGCGGTATCGTCATATTTAATAGGTGCCCCCTGGCCAGCCATTTGCATCGCGCGAACGGCCAGCAGGAAATTTTCCAAGAAATAGAAATACCGTGCTGATTACGAAAACATCCTTATCGTTCACGAACGATCGAAGCTAATATTTTTCAAAACTCCCAAGATCCATTTACAGTCGCCCGGAGAATGTAAGCAGCGACCAAGTAACTTCCTGAACGCTTCTGATATCCGCTCCGCTAAGTCATTACTATTTTTAAATCACTTTCGCTACAGTGAAGATTAGGCTTTTTACCAATTTAAGTAGAATTATAAAGAGTTACCCAGTGTGTATAGGTGTGTGGATACGCAAGAAGGGTGACTGCTCTGAACATTGCTGAATGTGGCTGAATGTGGCTGAAAGTGGCTGAAAGTAGCTGAAAGTGGCTGCCCGATTTAAAATTCATAGCACACGCGTATTCACGATTGGTCCATAAGTCTCACGTAGATAAAACATAAAATCTTCCCCTCCCAGGGGACGTACGGGAGGCTGCCTTTTTGTTTTACGTATCTTTCACCCTCCTTTACCTTAGCCTTAGCTGCACATTCTCTTATCCAGAAGCGATAGCCTCGGGCTCCAAATCTCAAGCTTCGTATTAAAATCAAAGAACGTCTCGGGAACTTGGAACTCAATTTCGAGAAAGCCTTTCACTTTCCCACAGTCCATCTAATGCATATAATAATTCCGAGCACCGTTAAGACCCGCGTATGTTGGTTTACGAAATATTCCGAGAGAATACGGAAATTTGCACATTTCCATAACTCCACAGGTACAGCCACTCACGGAGAATCGTCGTGCTTCGCCCATAGAGAGAAAATTTAACGTCCTTCCCGTCAGGAATATTTATCTCAAATATTTTCTCAAACGTTATCGTAAAACGTAACGCGAGCAGTGTATATCTCCTGAAACGTATAAACGTAAGAATAGTATTTTGTAAGAAGACGAAGAGAGGATCTTCTCCGGCATCGGGAAGATTTTCCGTCGCCATTATCGATACTCTTCTCGAATGCTGCAAAGAGCTAAGGACACCCGGCGCACCCACAAGTAGCGGCAACGTGCCAGTACGTCGCCCTAAGCACGAAGCGTCGCCGTCTTGATGCTTTCAAAACGAGCGACACAAACTGCTCGGCTAATAGAAGGAAAATATTGAGTTTAAAGTTATGGAAAATATAGTAAAAGACGTTTCAATCCGAAAGGTAAGCGTCGGCACGGAGCTCCGAGCTATCGACTGCAGTAACGTTGATGAGCTAATTTTTTAAAAACATTATTCGATCACCGAGATCGATCTAATTAAAGATGAAGAAAGCAGTTCGATAAAAAATTATGTCAGTCCGGAGCCTCGGTAATTCAGATGCCGCTGGTTGATCAAATTTCTTTTTTTTCACTGGATGAATTCGTTCGACTCCATGCATTATTTAATGTGTGTCCAGAATGAGCGTCGACATTGGTTCGGTATGTAGATGCACCGTGGAAGCGAGTGGCTGGATGGTAGAGACGTCGAGGGGCAAAGGGCCGGATGAATCGAACGAAAAAGAAAAGTAGAGGAAATCGTGGGGACGTGATACAGTCAGTTGTTGTTTGAGGTAGACGTATTCGACTAGGAGCGTGCTTGGAAAGTATAAAGTACCGTGTACAACGGAGCGACGATATATCTTCGAGTTTTGAGGGTTTCTCTTGCTTCTATATGTATATATGTACTTATATCTTTTCTTCCTTGTAATACCGGCTTTGCGTGGTTCGCGGTTCACGGTTAATTCAAGATCGTCAAATGGAGATCGATAAAAGGGATACCGTAAGGTCATTTTCGAAAATCCATTTGCGATGGCAAAACGCGACTTTTGTTCTCCCAAAAATGTTCATGCTGAGTATTTGCTAATGAGTCACTCCAACGTATATTCGTCACAGTGTGGATCTTAATGAATTTTGAGCTGCGTATTATTGGTTGTAGAAAAAAAATAAAAGTGAAGAATCGTCCGGGTCGTTTCCCAGCTCGATTTCTGGGGGTTTTGGGAAATAGGGGAAAAACGAGAAGACAATGTTGGGGTTGAAAAAAAAATGGTGCTGCGGCAGGAGAGAGGAAAGTGCTGTTTCCTCCCCCCTTTCCCCCCACTCCTCTGGCTCTTTGGCTTCTCGCTTGAACGAACTCGTAAAACAACGCGGTGTTTCTATCTCTCGCGAAATAAAACACATGACGGTTGCTGTCCGCTTCCGCATCCACGTGCAAACGGTCCAGTGTACACAAAACTATGCAATTTCTCTCCTATTCATCTCAATCACAAACGATTCCCATCACCCCTCGAATGGGTCGATTCGAGGGCGATGCTGCGCCGGAAGTCTCCTGACTCCAAGAAGACCACGAACGTGCAGGAATGCGCCGAGTCGGAATGAAAGACAGGCCTGCCAACCGATAGCTCCAAACTAAAATCGCAGATTTGACGAATTTTAGAAAGTGCAGCTTATGGCTGCACCTGCAAAGACGAGGCAGTCGGCAATTAGAATCCGAACGGTCAAGGTGGCTTCGCGAAGTAGACTCCGTACTGGAGATAGTCAATTACCGAACGGTACCTATTCATTGTTTCAAGTCGACGAACTTCGAATCACCTATTTTCTTTCGGTTTCAATAAACTTTCTTTGTTTTGTTATGTTCACGCGAGTTCTAACTCCTCAATTGGCAACGGTCCCTAAAAATCTCTTTGAACTAACCTCTGGACCAAACTCCTTCGTCCTCGAGATGTTCAGGGACAACGGATCTTTGAAAAATGAAAGCACTTGACATTCCGCAACGGTTATCTCGAGGATCAAAGACCGTGGGATCGAAATGAACGTTATCATAAAACTAAGCCAGGATCCAATGAGAAAGTGATAACGATACTCGTTGAGGTGACGATGAAATGACATAGCGAGCTGGAAGAACGACTGGAGATTTCGCATCTACGTACGAAGCTTTGACGTGACGACTGTGCGACGAGTGCTGGGCTAACGAATGGTCGTTATTTCGCTCGAGACAAAAGCTTCCCTCTACACGACACAGCAGCCACAGCAGCCACTAGATCGGCGCCCGAGAGGAAAGTCTTCCTCGGCACGACTTCCTCGTCGTGCACCACTATGTGACCGTCCTACATTTAACTGCGCGACGTTTTAGAAACTATAGAGATGACGAACGATTCGATCTAATAGGGGTAGAGAGAAGATGAGAATTCGAGCGACGGGCTGGTCTTGTCATTTCGAGACGGGAATGATTCCAGTACGTTGCATCGAAGTCTCGGAGAATTCTGGTCCAGGGAGGCTGCACTTTCAAGATACACGTATTCTGCATCAGGTTCTTAAAAATCTGTTGGAAATTCCCATAGCTACCCTACATACCGGGCTACCATTTCCACCTTGGCTTTTACACACGACTCCCAAGGGCTTACAGCACCGAGCGATGATCGTATCTTCCTCCGAAGATGAAGAACAGGAAGACCCAGTTACTCCGTGAGCCGAGCTCGAGACCTTCCGTTGCGTTTTCCTCGTTGCATATTTTGAGGAGGAGCCTCCCGGAGCTTTCATTTAAGCTTCTTCCACGCGCGAGCAACCTTCTCCTACTTTACGGAGCTTGTTTCGCTCTTGTATCCTTCATCCTCCTGAGAGGATTTCCCCGTAAATTCCCACGGTTAAATCTGCACCCGGCAAAACGATTTGAACTTTTCCTTCCAAACATTAGCTTGTAATTTTCCCTCCTTGTTTTCTTCCCGCAGCCACCCCCTACTCGTACCTCGAGCATCAACACTTTGCAGAACTCTCGCTACTCGAGCCGGAATTGCAGCTCAAATATTTGCCAGCGACTGAAAATACTTTGAAAAATGTTCTGCCCTGTCCAAAAGACATTCTCCATCTTTTTGAGTAAAACTCCTCGAGCCGTGAATAAATTTATTGACTTTCCCTTTAAAATTATTAGGGACCTTGCACTTACTTTATATAAACTGCAATTCCGGCTGTTGTGCGCACAATATATTTTCAATGGCTCGCTCGAAGCGCGCCGTAAATTTGAAGATCAGTAAGGAGCGACGTAAAAGGCCCTTAGGTAAAATCAGATCGTCCGCTTCCACATTTCGATCCTGAGCGTAAGTGTAGCTGCCTGCTCAGCATCATAAACCTGGACCGGGCTTATCGGTAAAACCCTTCAGGCAGGCTTCTGACCATTTTTATTCGTCTCCGTTTTATTAGAAAGTCGCAGATGTCATATCGAAGCTGCCCTTACACCGGTCCATCCTGTGCCTTCCATCTTTTCATCCGAACCCTAGAAAATCGTCGTGTACATCGTTTCCCTGCCGACCGCAGGCGACTCCATTACTCAGGGAAAGAGAAAAATATATTTCAACATTTATATCAGGGACTCTCCGAGTTTTGGTACCTCGCAGCCACGTGTCACCTTATAATCGACATCCTTAATTTCCTTTATCTCGGACCGACCTGGCCACTCGAGGATGCCGATGGGTACTGGCTGTCTGCCAGAAATAGCATCTCAAAAATTCCATAGCCACGCGCAATATATAACTGTTACGCATTCTTACGGGATCTTGATAGATCGTTACACGCGCCAACTCTCTTCTCGTCGTATTTATTTCTTTTCTTCTTTCTCTCTTTTATCCTTTCTCTGTGGTTATACGGGCACTGGACACTCGAACAAACTGGTTTTGATGGGTAGTGTAAAGGCAAGTATACAGCGAGCTGCAGTGGTGGAGCGACGGTCAGAGCAATCTGCGAGATGCAGGTCCAAGGGCGCGCAGTCGTGGTTCATTGGCTCTATGATTAAGTCGTTAAGTGTGCATCATCCTATTTCTCCTGATGATCATTGATTACGCAATAATATTCAAGAGTCCCGTCTTCAACATTTTCTCCTTCTATGACTTTAGGTCTTCGCGAATTTTCTATCGCGAAACTAGCTGTATCAATTTGTTAGCCAAAAGAGGGATTTTTTTCTTCTTATCAATCTTCTAGAATTATGTAAAAAACAGGGGATTTTTTCTTCGGGAACCTTAATGCTCGCTCGCCATATGTCCTTCGAGATTCTCTTGCAATGGCCCATCTAAAAGGAGCAACGCTAGATATAACCAGCAGCAGTACCATTCGCGTGGATTCCAAAAGACGTGCAAGTACTGTATACGACTACGACTACTTCGCGACGTGGAATTCTCTTTAGCGAGTATCGTGGGGATAAGGTGTCCTCGGACGAAATGGGAATTGCAACCGTGTAACGCCAGAGGGTAGAGAAATAAAGGAGAGAAGAAAGAGAGAGAGAAAAAAAGGAGTAGCCATACAATAGAAGGCAAAGGGTCTTTTTAAAGCGTGGGTAATTTTCTGAGTGTCTGAGGACGAGTCGGCTGACATAATATGGAGCTATTTGGAAGCTGGCCAAATGAAACCAAAAAATTAGGAGATAGACAAGACCTGGCCTATATTTCTATCCAGCCTCCGCTTCTCCCCGTTTCCTCGTACAGTGTCGTTATTATTCTCGTTATCGTAATGCAGTGTAAAAAAATTTTGATAAGCGAGATTTTGTAAAAATTTTAACACGCTTGAAATATGTTTCCGATAAACTGCAAGGTGTTTTTGCAATTTAATTTATCAAAGGGATTTGCTCTGGCGTCTTTTCCGAGTTTACTACACGTATTCTCGTAATTCTCTATTGGAATCGGTATTTCTCACCGGAGTGTGTCCCGGGGTCCTTTGTAATCCCGTGGGAAAATTGATTCCGTATCTTCGGTCAAATATATCCTGGACGGCGGTGTAACGTGGCTCGCTAAAGCGGAAGACAAACAATTCCAATAAATGTCGGGAAGCAATGGCGGGGAGCTTAATTTCATCGATATAAAATCGAGCCGATACGATTTGTTCCCTTCTTTTTTATTATTCTCTCTGTGCACCGGGAAACTTTGACCACCGCGAATCGATCGGCTCGCAACCACCACTAGACTTTATGTCATTCCCTTTTTACGTTCGTACATGACCATATGACATGTGTACTTGGAAATTTTCTCTTAACTTTTCGAATTTACCAACATTCACGTATGTACGTATGGTATATACGATACATAGAGTTCCAGTCTTTTTGTCTTCCGTTGGACTTTCTGGCACGAGAAGAACCGAGGTCATCTTCCTTCGGGAAGACATGGGGGGTCGTGTCGTTTTGTTAGGATTACGGTGCGAAAGCCGCCATTGCCTTTTTCACCAATTCGCCGAACGAATCAGCCAATTTTCGGAGCTGCTTCTCATCGATATTTCAACGGTAGTTTGTCTCGGTGTGAAACGACCTTTTTACAGGATGACGAATTCGTGTTATCGGGAACAATTTGTTTCTAAGGGAGTCACCCGGGGCGGGATTCCGAAATTTGCGGAAGGAACAACCAAGAAAAAAATGGTCCTCCGGGAAAGATAATCGGAAAGTTTGAATACGAATTTCCTGCGACTACCACATCCAGAGGAATTATGGGAGATTTCGTTTTTTTTTAGTTTTCCTGGACAATCCTCCTTTATATCGATTTCCCATCTCGTTCGTCACTCTCTTTTCGCTACATGGAAACCCGTGAAATGTCCCACGGCTATACAGAACGATAATAGATAAGTTCAAAGGCCATGAAAAAAGTACGTATGAGTTGTGGGAAATGGCGAAAGAATACGAATAAAAATACAGTGGCGTGGAGCGTTAAGACAACCCTTTCGGATCTTCGGACGACCTTAGTTCAAGTCGCAGCGGGAATATCGCTGTTTGCGAACTGGAAATGATTGCTGTTGGCTTTATGGCCAATAAAACCGAAAAATATCGGATTCGTCTCACGATTTCTCGATATATCAAGATCACGAGGTGATCCCCGTCCGGGAGGACTGTCAGGATGCTGTGAAACCGAAACCTCATCCTTCCCGCCGGACCACTGCCAACATCCGTCCTTTTAATCTTATCGTTCGGCAGAGTGCGGTTTCCTCTTCAAATTCGTTGACATTAGCCCGCGAGTCGGCGCGCTAATGAGTGTTCCTCTCTCGCGATGCGACTCAACTTATAGAATGACGCACCAGAGAGAGAGAGAGAGAGAGAGAGAGAGAGAGAGAGAGCGAGAGAGAGAGAGAGAGAGAGAGAGAGAGAGAGTGAGGGAGAGAGAGAGAAGCTTGAAATGACGCATCCAGCTTCAGGCTTAATCGACACTTGTTCAGCTACGCACTTTGCCAAACAGATGAATATACACAATAGCACAGCCACACCTGTAGCACCCAAGAAAACATTAAATACACGCACGCACGAGATGCACGCATCCTTCGGTTAGTATTTAGCAACACGAAGATCCCTCAAAACCATCTACTACCTAGTAATTTATAGGTACGAGTAACGTCCCGAGATACTCATGCAAAGCCTGAATGATGTACGAGTAAAAAACTCGAGAGCAAGTACATTGGTTAATATATGCTACGGTAGATGATGCGCCGGAAGGAAACGCTGCCTCTTAAAGTATTTATTCATCTCCATTATGCAGCCGGATCGGCAACCGAGAGAGAATTACATGAGGCAACCCTGGAACGACCCCCAAAGCATCGTCGAGACTTTCGTTTTACCGGGATCCCACCCACCCACCCTTACGCAACCCTTGGGTTAACCCTCTCGAGGTTTACGGCACTCTTCACCCTCTTACTTCAACGAGAGCACCAGTTTTCAGGAGCGACAGTCAAGTTCAAGGTTCCTCCTCGATCACACCAGTGGACACCTCCTACGTGCGCAATATTTTTGAATAATTTTATACTCCGTTTTCTTCCTGCATTTAATTACGCAATCTCGCTGGCACTAGAGAGGATCGTAAAAAATATATAGGGACATACTTGATGTACTATGTGTCTATCTTTGTGCTACTATTCTATTTATAGTACAGCTAGCAATTAACTGGACCCGGTATATAAAATGCTGTTGCGCAGTGTATTAGTACCGCGAGGAAGGATGCGCACATGTACCGGGTGGTATATAAGTAAAATATTAATATACAATGTATTATATTTGAGGCATAGAATGAGGGGGGGAAGGACGTTTAATTTGGTCGAATCGCTTCACGCCTCGCTTCGCTTCGTATACTCGTAAAGCTCTCGGGTGCGATGAATACGGACGTCGCGACGCTATACGTAAAATACTCGTTGCTCTGTGTCGCGATATCAAACGAAATAAAACGAGCTACTAGAATTAAAGCGATTTCCTTTGGAAATACGCGTACGGGAGGACGAGGCCCAGGGGCGAAAATGTTCGATGTTCACGCGAGGGATTGCATTTGTCAGGAACGAACGTTCGATCCGATATCGGCGCTTTGCGTGCTTATCAATCGTTGATTGATCTCACGTGGAAAATACGCGTAAAATGGCTGCGATAGGAGGGCGGCAAACAGATTCATATGGAATCGTAAGAATTTAACTTCTCTATGGATAAACATCGTAACTCTCGACAGTAGACGATCCGAATGGCTCTACTGGGAGATTTGCACAGTGCAAATTTATCCAGAAGTAGCAGATCCAGTGTGGTCCATTGAGGCGAGACCCTTGAAGGGAGCGACTAACAAGGCCGTAGCGTCATGGAAACGCGTCTGCAGCGCATATGCAAATAAAGTGATCTGGCTTAAATTGTTTTATTTCATCCTGCCGCCGACATACGCTTCCGCGAACACTTTCGACAAATTGGACCGGTGTACCGGGTGTATACTCTGGAATGAGAAAACCTCGAATTCGCTATTTCTCCAGCGAACTCCCTTCCTCGGCAACTATGACGTTATTTTCTCTCCTCGTTCTGCCTTCCTTCTCAGCAATCTCAAATTTGGATGGAACAAGTGCATTGACCCGCTGCGACAAAGATTTCGTGCGGCAATCCCAGCATCCCGTAACCCGGATCTCGCGGCCTTAAGATATTCCGCGCTTGTGTAGCGGCGCTGAGTTTTCCAGTTTTACGGTACCTGCGATATCCCACGTGCATTCGGCTATGCATAATTCGTAAGGGACGACGGAGGAGCGAGTAGCGCCAGGAGGAAATCGGGGAGGTATTGTCTATTCCGGATTGTTAGGGATTCTCGTCACGCGGCCTCGGAAGCAAAGTGAGATCTCTTCGAAGATTCTTATCTCCCCGAACCGACAACCACGAGAGATCATAAACTTTTATCGAACGAATTCTCACCTGTGGATTATCGTTATGTAACGGGTGGAAAATAAAATTATTGAAATTATAAGTAAGGAAAGAAAATATCTATAATATCCACTGCCACGTGACTTTCCACTCTTAACTTTTCCTAGTGACTTTCCGCGCGGCGCCATTACACACGCATCACCGAACGTACAATCAGAAGGAAAATTGTCCTGTTGCTATCGAGATGACAGATCGAACGTCCCCATCCATTTTGCCCGCCGTTCTGCCTCGGTGATCTTATCACATCCAGCATCCAAGGGGATGGATAGACGCTCGAAAGGTTCTTGAGGTGTCTTGAATATCCGGCTTTAAGTTTCCGCAAATTAACGACGGAGCGTCCCGACGCTACGTCGACGCCGAAGAATCTCTTTCTGGATCGTGTTACGTCACTGTCTAGGTGTCTGGGTATCATATGTTCACAAGACGCATCCCTTTGTTATAGAGAAGAGGAGCTACCTCTAAAATGCACAGACTCACCTCATCTTCCTTTTACATCCATAATGTACTAACGCGTATCATGGACCAATGGCATATTCGATTTCTAGATAATTACACGATAAACTCGATAACAGGGCTGATTTTTATTTTAACTTCTATCAAAAAATCTTTTCCTTATACGATAATTGAAGCCCTTACTTACGAAGGTAACTGCGGGAAAGTTGTCATACAGTTGGCAAAGCGTTTGGCCGTTTGGTCCAATTAACTCGTCGGACTAACATCCAGTAATGGGATTGCCCTGAAGTTTGCAACGCAGTGGCTACAGTAAATATGTCTGGCTCTATGGAGAATTTACCTACTGACTCTACTCTATATCATTCATATACCGATCGTAGTGTCGGTACCGGCAACTACCCAAAAGGAATGTAATTTTACTTGAGAATCCGAATCCCTCCAGCAGCTCTTCAGTTACACGGGTTGACGAAACTTTGACGTTCTATTTATGACGTCTCGTTGCTCTCTAAACAATATCCGCCATTCGGAATTTCCAGGAGCCAGACAGAACAGTTTGCTTAATTGGCAGACTCGACGTTTCTTCGTTTTAAACTTGAAATCTCTATCATCTCAGGTTGCGTATTTCGTTTCTTGGACTTTCGTACCGAAAATTATCGTTCTTTGTAATCGTAAGAATCGTAAAGAACGAGACTTTATTTCGATATCAGGCAAAGTTTTGATTTAGCCAAAAGAATAAAGGAGTCGAAGCAGCTGCTGCTGGACTCAAAATTAATATCGGAACGCGTCAAATTGATGTGAAACTTGTGGGGAGGGGAGCAATTTATCGCGAGTACCGACAGCAAACAGAAAACAATGAGAAAAACAGGGTGTAGCGATAGAAACAAGGGGTGGCGAGGGCAACGACCCCGTAACAAGTTTATTAAATGTTTTATTCGCGAAAACGAAGCTGTCGGGGTTTTCGCAATTTCAAATAAAAAAACGGCAGGTTTCTTCGAGTGGATAAGCGATGGGCGAATTCAAGGCGAAGTCAAGTTTCTAGGAGAATCGCAAGAGACGCGGTGTCTTCTGGGACGCAGGGAACTTGTTTCGTTAATATAGAAAAATTGCTATGAGCGTCTTTGACGGCGGCCGATATACATAGTCACGACGTCCTGCGTCGCTTCCGTTTCACAATCTGAAATAGCTATACGTGCCGAAGAGTGCGATGCGTCTGTAGATCCACGCGTTATCTACTGTACCGACTGGGAATCATATTCATGGATTTAATTTTCAAAATCCTTCGCATCCCTTTGAAGAATAACCCAAAGAGATTTTCTCCTTCGCTCAGATTTCGTTATGGCGACGGAGTCTGGATTGCCGAAGATTGAAAAATTTCTAGAAGTATTGCGAAGTCCACTTATATCAATGCAGAAATGCAGCCAAGAAAGTAGGTTGAGATGCTGGAGATATCTAGAGAAATAGAAGTAATAATGCTTATATATGTGCTTTATTCTTCCGATGCTACTTACGATCCTGTTTAGTCTTTCTTATACGATCACCCGTTATATTACCATATAAAAGCATATCAGACAACTGGAGACCTTTTACTCGAAATTGCAAGTCTTAAATAGACTTTTGGATCTGCGGTATGAAATTCTAACACGTGGACCAATTGTTTGATCACAGTGATATTCAAATTTGATTTTACTGCGACCGTAGAATTTTGATTTTTCAAATTATCAAGAGTCTCTCTTTTGGAAGATTCTCTTTTTTCCGATTCAGACGAAATCTCTGGCTGAGATTGAAGATGCATGGTTACGCGAAATTAAAGCTCCAGCTGCTGTAGGAGAGAGTCGGTAGGCCGTGAGGGCGCGAGGGAGAATAACTGCTAAGGGTAACACTGGTTAGACAATACGAGGATATGTCGAGACTCGGCACTCAGACTCTTGCCTGAGGCTTTTGCTAATAAACAATATAACTCTCACCTGTCTTTTGTATGCTTTCTGATGCTTCCTTCCATTTTTCATTCTTCCCTTTTTTTTCTTTCATTACCCCGTCCCACTCTATCCGACTGTATTTTTTGCTACTTTGAAGATTCAAGGGAAACCTTGGCGAACCCCGAGGCTCCTTGAATCAGAACGAAACGTGAATAGAATTTTTTTTTTCATAAATAATTTTTCACCAAGTTTTTCCCGCGAACGAATCACAGTTCTCGGTCGGTCGACACGTGTAAAATTAGTACGTGTCTCCAGGTTAGATGACACAAGGGAGTTATTTTGGGTTTCCTAAGTTTCTTTAACGGAAACCTCGAGGTTGTGCGCGGTTTGTCCTGGAAAAATATTTGTCGGTTCCTGATTAGCTATTTTCCCGAGAGTCCAGGTCCTGTCAGGCTGATATATCATCCCTCGCGTCCAGGACGTTTGTCCTTTGCAAATAGCACACCCCTTGGATAACCTACATCTATCCACATGTTTTTCTATCTATGCTCTCCCTTCGTTATTCACTTGTTCATTTACCTTTTTCTGCTCTACACTCAAATACTTCGGTTGATATTTCTCCCTGCCGAATCTGACCGGAAATTGATGGATAGACCTTCTCAATACAATTTCCTATGTAAGGTAAACGCGTCAGGGTTACGCTTTTTCATAATATCAGACCACAGGATTTTAGTAATAAAAATCCCAAAGGATCAAAGGTCGACACAATATTCCGTGAAAGTCTGTTCTTTTCTTTTCACGAGTCAAACGTTACGTGGAAACGAGATTTTGATTACTTTTCTAAGGTAGAAATTTGACAACGGCGTAATTCATTTCTGGGATAAAAGAAATATGCGAACTTTCTTTGGAAGTGTGTCTTGTCTCGAGTGAAAAGAAAAAAACGAATCTGACACAACGAGATCAAAAGCAGAGCAGAGATTTACAGCAAATACGCACAGTCTTTTACCATCGGAAATGAACGATTTTTATTTTCCGCCACCTTTAATAGAATCGCGAAAATGAATCTCCTTTTGATTCCATCCTTTCTCGTCGTTCCTCATTCGAAAGTATTTCCACCATAAAAATTGATTCGACCGAAATTTTCCAAGGAAATTGCAGGAAATTTAATTTTTCCTTAAAGTAACTTCCTTTCGAAAGAACATGAGGGATGGCAACTCGTGAACGATTTGACGAAGTTATTTATCATCTCATCGAATGACGGTGAACTCATTGTATCAGTCGGAATCAAAGAGAAGGTACAAAAGATCCTTTTGAGAAAAGGAGAATAATTACCAAGATATGCCCCAATATCAGCATCATCAATTTTGATCCTGGGAACAAGAAAAAAAAGGGGGGGCATCGCAAAATCGAAAAACCGAGCCCTCCTACGTAAAGGCTAGACTGAACAAAAGACGGCTATCCAAAAGCTTGCGATAATTCGGTCTATATATACTCCCGCTGCTCTCCTTACGTTTTCGCATTGAATTCTTTTGGAAAAAAAGTCCCTAGCATTGACTGCTATTAATACATCCAGTCAAGTGTCGAGTACACACCGAGTGTCCCACGTGCACGTATCGCGACCCTCGCGCCATATTCAACAGGCACTCCAATTAACCCTGTTTTCAATTAATATTTTCGCACCCGCCTCGCACCCTGGAGAAGTTCCAAGTGCGATGACAGACGAATTCCGGGGACCCTTTTCGTCACCCATTGACGCGGCCTACGCGACCTCTTAGGAATCGGGCTATTAAAAAAGTCGCCCTAAATCAACAGAGCTTTCTCTCGAAACTCCCTCGAGGGTTTTACAACGGTCTTACCGGAGTGGCGGGGGCCACTATTGTTGCGCGCGGCAGTTCCGTGAGTCGGCTGGAATTAGTATCTACAGGGTGTACGAGAATTACAGGAATATAGAACATACTAAAAGTAACTTCGTATCGTCCGCATCCCCTGAACGTCAGGCTACATCGAAAGTTACACTGGAAGAACAATTTTTTTTCTCCACAAAGTCCTGTTACGCGAGACACATTCGTGGGCAGGAATTTTCATACAAATCCGACTTTTACGGGTTATAAATCAGGAAGGTTTACGACTAGAGCGTTATAAAAGGCACGTGGCCATTATTCGAGTCTGACTCGTTTGTTTCATTCGTCTGGAACTTCTTTAACGTGCCTTCCTTTCGTTCGGTTTTTATTAGTGCAATTATTCTCGATTGGGATTCTCATACGATTTTGAAAATCGTTTTATTAGGGTGTGAAGGATGGGATGGCTGAGACTTATCAAAATTATCTATAGATAACGATACAATGTGGTATGCAGAGAGATAAGGGTGTAGTGATTGGGTTTTGGTCATGGGGGTGCAGATTACGTGGTTCAGGGTATTTAGGAGTCAAGTAGAGGATTTATAATCTGTGAAGGGACAAAGTAGGTGGCGACCGTAACGGGAAGCCAGAACGGCTGAATCGAGACTACTTCTGGCGCCATCTGTCTGCCATCTTACGAACTTTGCTGTGCTAAACATTCGTTCGATTTTATAGGCTGAGATATAGGATACCCTGTAGATATCGAAAATTTTGCACAAAAATTTTATATAGAATTAGGAATTTAATCTAATCAATTTCTACATCGTTCACACGTGCTCGACTGATTAAACCCTTTTTACTTGGTCGCGTGAATATTATTGTCAAATTCCATGATGGTTTAATCGACGATTTATCTAGCGCAGAAAAGATTTGAAAACGAGGAAAAATTATCGACCTATCAATATAAACGAGTGGTGAGCTGCGATAGCCCGATTCGCTGACGTACCCAGGTAAATCTAGCATTAAAAGCGCTTTTATCGATCGGTAATCGATTAATGAAAATGCACCCCAATACCTCGATTTATTTCCCTAACAATTGTCAGGTAAAACAAACACGAAAACTTAAAGTCGCATTATATTTTTTAATTTTAAGGTTTTCAATGTGCAGCCTTTGAATTTTTGATCGTCTGTTTCAGAATCCGAATTTGATCTACTGACTGCTGCTGGTTATCCGGAAAATGACAAATACCAATATATGGACGATGGTTTGGATGGTTTTCCAGCGTTTGTCTTTAAGCCTGGCTCCGACGTCAAACAGCCGTACAGACTGTACTTGCCTGAAAAATTGCCAGCGGAATTTACCCTCGTTGCAACTTTCAAATCCATGTCCTCCAGTAGCAGCTACCTGTTTGCAGTTCTTAACCCTTTCGAGACGGTCGTCCAGCTTGGGATAAGATTATCGGTAAGTGAAAATTGATGAATTTTAGTTGCACAATTTTTTTGGAGATATTCAAAAAGCCGATACGGTATGCAAATTATCGTGTCCATTTTTTTGTCTCAGGAGGGACCAGGACAAAATCAAAATATTTCTCTGGTTTATACAAACTCGGACGAGCACACGCATTCCGAGGAAATAGCGAAATTCACGGTGCCGCCATTGACGAAACGGTGGTCCAAGATTATCTTCAAAGTCTCAACTACGGACGTCATCCTTTATTTAAATTGTCACGAAATGTCTCGGCAGCGGATCACCAGGATCCCACAGGAATTGGTTTTCGACACTGCGAGCACCCTTTACATCGCTCAAGCTGGACCGAATATTCAGGGGAAGTACGACGTGAGTAAATTACTATACGAATTTGATTACTAGGATGTTCCAGTGGATTCACTCATCTGTGGATTATCCGTGGGAAAATCACTGGACCGTATCGCACAGTACTATATCACTGATTGACAAATAAAGTCGATCGGTCGATATTTAAAAAAAAAAAATTATTATTTTTATAAAACGAGTCTCGCAGATTTCACTCCTAATACGTAATTATAAAAATATCAGCACGGCAATATTCTTGAGATTTTTCAAAATCTTTCGAAGCTTTTGAAAATAAATTTGAAAATTTAGGAATAGCGTACCAATCCCTTGAACCAATCGTGGGATTTCGAACGAAAGAAAGAGAAGCAAGAGTAAAAATTTCTCGGCGCTCTTTACCTACCATATTTTTTATTTACTTTCACGAGCATTTACAACATCAGTCTCATTCGCGAATCTTTGTGCCAAATCGAGCTTCGAATTCGAGCTTTAGGCGTAAATCGAGGGTGATTCTCTTTGTAAAGCTCGAAGAAGAAGAGAGGCGAAGGAGAAGTGGTGGAAGCAAAGCGGGAAGGGAAGAAGGCAGATTGGTTTGCTAAGAATAAACGTATAAAGGGATTCGAAGGGTGAAAAGTACAAGCAACTTGAAGTCGGTAATGTCGTTCCTATGGGGCCTTATCGCCTTCTTACTTTGGCCTCAACTTTCATCTCCATCTCGATTCCCAGCATCCCCTTACACTTACTTGACTTTTGATGTCTTCGGGATAACAGCAGCCTGGAAAACTTTTACTTCTGGCTGCCGGTTTCCCGGCCCCTGGCTACTCCGGATGCTGCTGGACCAGAGTCTGAACGGCCGCCCGATGCGCCGTCTCGTAGGACTAATTTCTAAAAAATGCTCAGACTTCAAATTACCCGCCTGCCGTTTTTCTCTTTGCCTCGAATCTTCGTCTTCCTCCTTTCCCGGTTGATTCGACGTTAATTTTGCCCCAGATACCTTTAGATCGCTTAAATAATGTAAATCGCCATAACTATAGTTCGAATCATCGACAGGAGGGAATATCCAGTTATTAATGCATCAGGGATTTAAAAGGATTACGAAATTATTGATTATTTTTCTTCGAGTCCTGCTTCTGCTTTATGACTGCACTACGTGATCTGGATATTTCGCGAGATCGCTCGTGCTTTTCTTAGAGACAAGCGTTGATGGCGAATCGAACGAGAATCGAATTTCAAGATCTTAGAAGAGAAGAAACGGCACCTTTGGGAACGGCCTGCTTTATTTCTCGACTTTCCTCAAATTTCCTCTTTTCCGTTCCACATCGTTCCTCCGCGTATATAACAGCGCAGGACGTATAATTTTCAGGCTGACAGAATTTCCGGCTTATTAAGCGAAAGACTCGCCCAACGAAATTCAAAAACTTCTAAAGATTACGCACCGAAGTAGGACCCCATAGATTCCATTGTAAAAAAGGAAAAAAGCCCAAGGTAGGCCCAGGGGCTATTTCGTTGTATAAAATTAACCATTTCAGCCCCCTGTAGCCGACTGCAAATTCGCTTTGCGAAGATGCTTACTCCAATTAGCCTGAAGCATTAAAACGTTCCTGTACCTGCGCGAAAGCAACAATTTCCAAAAAGAGTGACGCACCCTTGCAAATAGTTCTCATGGGATTTCCAAATTTTTCCTTTTCTCCGAGTATCACTATTTCCTCTCGGTTTCGCTTTTTCCCGCACCGCCCGACAGACTGACTTTTTCCTTCTTTGACTTGACCCTTCGCCACCTGCTCCAACCACTGACCTTTGCACTTCCTGAAGTGTAGGTTAAACTTCTGGCGATGACTCCGGGGAACGTTTAGGGCTCGTGCTTCTCTGTGGTAGTTCTCAATACTACTAGAGCAAAGAACGTGGAGTCGACTATAGCCGATTCGAAAAATCTTAAATATATTTTTTTTCATGCTACTCTCTTATTTTTTAGTACTTAAAGGGATTCGCTTAGTTCAGCTAACTCGAATTATGTAAGAAGCAGATGAAATTTCCAGGGAGATTAGTCGGCGTCTCTTCTTCGTCTGAGAATAACTCGTTTAAATACTGATGGACGTGAATAATTTTCTTGATGTAAACTCGAGCCAATAATGCCGCGTTATTCCAGCATCCCAGGCTACGACAACCGGACAGTAAATTGATTATTGATTCTGAATAAATTCCGCTGGACGTGTTTCTCGATTTTACAAATTTATTCCCGCTATCAATATGCCTTGAGATTTAGTCAAGAAGATTCCCGTGTCCGTGCATCTTCTTAATAAGATTTCAATTTTACCTCAGAGCTTTCGGGAGATATAGTCAATTTTGTTCCCGCTCGGCGAGATGTTAATACGATTACAAGTGATTACCCCCATCCGCCAGGAATGAAATTAGCATAAACAAATTTTTGACAGAATCTCGTACAAGCCAGAACGTACAATTATCGTACGGAATTATTTACCCTTAAAAAAACAACGTAGACAATTACTGACAGGGAAAATTGAATAATTTATTAAACGACACACGCGTTCCCATTTGCGAATTTCAGTCGAATCAATGTAAATTTATGTTTGTATCGACTATGTGCTTTCGTCTGGCTGCCCTCGTACGTTATGGCTACACGTGTTTCCTTTCGTCTCTTTTTTTTCCTTTTTATTCCTCGGTCGCAATATGTCGACCAGCGATCTTTTTTTGCCTCATTGGATAATAAAGATTCGAACTACAACAGCAGCCGCTATTAGAGTCGAAAGAAATTCCTGTCGAGTTTTCGCGTCAAAGGGATTTTTATAAAATTTTCAAATATTTTCAAATATTGGATCTGCTACGTTCCGTACGGTTGGCCAACGTAAAATCGGGGCGCCGTAAATATTCCTAAGTAATTTAGCAGCCGCCCTGCGCATTCGTTACGTAATAAATATTTTGTTGACCAACGTGACTTTATCTGCCGGTAAACTGTAAATGCAGAACTTTAACTATTTTCCGGATTCCCAGCATTATTTGCGAGCAGAAAACTGCCGGAACTGCATCCAATAGGAAATAAATAGGATAGGGAAGGATTATCTTCTAGGGTGGTAGGGGGAACCTGGGAAGCGTCGCGACGCAGTCCGCCCTCTGCGTATTCACTCTAGCAAGAAGCTACCGTGGTAAAGGATGGCCGATCCTCGAGAATTCCGGGCGGTTTAATTTTCCAAAAAGCTGGATTTCCCAAACTTAAGAAACTTTCCTCCTGCCTGTAGCTGACGCGATTTATCGTTCGGAATCCCACCCGATAGATAATAGACTATCCCGTAAGAATTTCGAGCACCCACCCTGAGTCAAGTGCAGTTAAATTCGCTCACTAATCAAAAGATAATTTACTGATTTGACACCTAATACATTTCTTAAAATTTTCGGATATTCGCCATTTAATTAGCAATAAAAAAAAATTCAAGTTTCGCGTATCCCGTTGGTATTGCGTAGAAATAGGTTAAGGGTCCGAAGGGAAGACAATCGAATCTGCGGAGAATAGGGGGTGGCGCGAAGGCCTGTTATCAGATGGCAGCTTATATAAATCCCTGCAATCAAAAGATGCCCATCTAAACAGTAGCAATCACCCGGGGAGGATAAATGCCAGGAAAAATGTCGTCCCCTTCATTTTCACGAATCTCAAAGTCGAACGAAAGGGTTAATTATCCTTGCAAATATATTTAATCAAATTGCCAATAATTAGTTATAAAAATTATTTTATCGATCTAGCAACAATTCCGAGAGAGTAAATTTAACTGACTGTGCGAATAATGTAGACCATGACGAGAAGAAACCCTTTGAGATGATCAAAGCCTTAAGAGAATGCAGCCGGAGAGCAAAAAGGGTTCAAAGTGCTCCTTGCAAACGGAAATGGAAAAATTCTAAGCATAATCGTTTTCGTCTTATCTCCGATCTCATCTCTGTGAAGATATGGTATTTTTCAAGAGTCTCGTGCATTGTATCCTGAGATACAAGATAAATTCTTCGCCAATCGAATTTCACTCCTGCGCGGATCCTGCGTATTTGTAGCGATGATCTTCAAAGATCAAATGACCACAATAGTTGACCCGTGGAAGCTGGAAATCTTGGATCTAGAATGATACGGGATAAGACACAAGGATTATGCCAAGAAGGAATCTAAAAAAAAGTAGGACTGGAATTATACGGAATATTGTAAGGGCTGTAGTTTGTCAAGCGATTAGATGGAGCTATGGGATTCCTTGGTAGAGGCCAAAAACTCTTAAGACAATATTCCCATACGACTACTGCAAGGAATTAAGAGAGAATGAGAGGGAGAGGGAGAGGGCGAGAGAGAGAGAGAGAGAGAGAGAGAGAGAGAGAGAGAGAGAGAGAGAGAGAGAGAGAGAGAGGGAGAGAGAGAGAGGGAGTGTGTGTCTGTACGTGATGCAGAGAAAGAACAAGGATTGGTAACAATCGAAAGTTTCTAATTTAGTCCAGAAATCTTTACATATAAGAGAACCATACCGATAGCGATGGGAGTCTGCCAAAATTTATGGCGACTTCAACCACGAGAAAAGATTCGCGAGAATTTGGCAGAGCAAGTAGAGTACGCGAAAGCCAATAGCCATAAAGCGAGATGGAAAATACTATTTGGCATGAAGGAGGTACAAAGCGAAGAACTTATGTAAAATCTACCATATACCTAGTAGACATAATAAAAGGTGAGGAGTCTCTAAGTAACTGAACCTCTTTGATGCCTTTGATAAGGATACGTATTACCTATACGTACATACATGTATCCTATATACCAGTATAAATTTTTACCTAAATTTCTATATCCTCGTGCACTCGAGTTCAACTTAAACGTGTATACAGTACATACATATCATTTAGAGTAGCATAAAGCATTACGCGATCCCAGCACGACAAATTGGACTGCAGACATCGTTTCCATGGATACCATTATCTTTTATTGAGAATTCTACCGAATCGTTTAAGGAACACAAGAGTACCAGAGATGGAATATAAAATTGTCATGATATACATATTACGAATGATAAGAGAGAGAGAGAGAGAGAGAGAGAGAGAGAAATAAAATTATCTACCCTATCTATACGCTTTAGAGCTGAATGTTATTTCTGCCATAGAGTCTAGAAAACTGGCTATTGTATTGTTACTATTTAATAGCGTTAGTAACAATGCAGAATCGCAGGTATAAGAAGACACGTGGATTCGCTCATATTGCGTTACGATAACTGACGAAGCTTCGTCCGCTGGTAGTTGCATTTTTCCGATATCTTAACAGCCGATAGGAGCATCCATTAGCTGTATACAGGACATAGAGAGTGGAAATAGAGGCGATTCAGTGATATCGATAATCGTACAAGTTTCCCAAGTGCAGTATGTGAAAGGACCTGTAACCTGTAAGCAGTCGAAGCAATCTGGAATCAGGCTTAATGCGGGATCAAATCGCCTTCCTGCATTTCCCTATTATCTACGGAATGCACTCCTACCTATTTCTACTAATGTATTTCGCTTATCAGAATGTCTCTTTCCGCCATATACAGTGAGGTGAATAAATCCTGGAACTGTAACGTAATCACGTATGAATGTTCAGGTTATAATGACACTAAGGTGGATGCGATTAGGAGGTCGTCGTCCTATCCTTATTACAGGTAGGACTCAGGTACTTCTTGAGGATAATAAATAGGGGATAGTTTGTGCAGTTGGTTACACCTGTCCTTGTATTCTGCTGCTCGGATAAAAGTAATCGGTATCGTTTTTCTTCTTTTGGCTCCGGACCGAGTAGCCGGTTACATCTGGATGCTGCGCGCGGCAGAGAAAAATAGGTAGACAGGAAAGCAAAGAAGTGTCGTATACTGTGCTGCTGGCATATGTATGTACTATTGTAATAGGTAGGATAAAAGTAGTTGGAAGTATGTGGACCAAAAGAGGGATGCTGGGCTCTGAGAGTTAGGGGTTCGAATCCCGCAAAGTAACTTTGTTTGAGTTTTTTTTTTTTTTGGTTTAAGCATAAAAGTTGAAGAAGGTGAAAAATCTTATTTCATAGGTAAGACGTGGTTTTGCAGGTGCAGAGCTAACGTGAGAATTGCAACGTTGCCTGGAAAAGGTGTGGCGGCATTTTTATGCAGATGCGAAAATCTCTACGCGATTCGTCCCGTGTGCGAAATTTTGTCCCATGTCGAATACATAACGTGCAAATCAATTTTGGGTGGGATGCTCGCGCTCATGCTTCACGGGAGAATGGAGTGTCAGAGGATTTTATTCATCCGTTTCCTTTCATTCACACGCATGGAAATTGACTTACGTGGGAATCCAGGGAAGCGTGAAAATTGCGCGCAAACTGTTGCTCGCAAATACATGAATTTGGTAGACTTATCGATGGACGTATAGTATTCGCAGAAATGGAGGAATTTGAGAAATCTACCTGTCGTTTCGTATTTTCGAAATAACATTTTATATTCTGCAACTTTGACGAGGGATGGAAGGTTTCATCTCCGGATCGAAGAAATACATGTATATACACACGTATAAGATGCTTTTTAAAATTTTTAACAAGTAGAATGAAATATTCAATTTCTGAAGGCCCGTTTAAGTATCTGCGGATTGTAATCGGCAAAACACTTTGGGGCATGAAAAAGTAAGATTTTCAAGAAAATGAATAATTCAAAAGATCCACGAGGATCCGAATAAAATAATCATGAAACAAATAAATATTTAAGAAAATTTTTAGAGGATCGTATCTCCCTCGGGCAAGAAAAGTTAATAACGTCAAACCCCCCGCAGGAAGTATGAATACGTAGTTGTTCCGGTATCCGGTGTAACCGGATGTCGAGCTGATTCAAGAAAGAAATAAGGAGGCAAGTCCGCAGCGACTTTTCGCAAATTTTGAACTGCGACGGGGTTGTAGCCCCAATAGCCCGAAGGCGCAATGTCTCTGTACTCGTGTATTCGGCTATGTATATTTGCTATTTATTTGCTATTTATTTTGCTAGTCCGAGTAGCAAAAGTGGGAGTAGGTACCAACCCCAGCCGACGATCCCCACCCTTGGCAGGCGTCGCGACGCTACTGGGGTTGCGCGTCGTCGTATCCAGCTTCGCAAAGCGGTTAGTTCGTCGGACGGCCGGACGGCGGCAGCACCATTACCTCCGAAAGATCGCGCGCTCAAAGGCCGCCGGCAAGGGTTGTTTATGAACGCGCATTAATCGCGACTCAGGATTGTCGCTCGCGACAGATAACGAGAAAGCGAAAGAAGCACAAAACTCTCTGCCCGTCGTCACTTCATCGCTTTTTTCCTCACGCATCTTTATCTGTATACTTGTACGTGTTCTCCATATGCACCCTTATCAGTTTATCACCGATAACGTAGAGTGCTGGAAGATTTATTGAAATTACTTGATTTTTCCTCAATGAGAATTCGCCTTTAATTCCTCGAGTGTTGATCGAGGGTAGTTTGAGCCTATAGGTTTTTTTTTCATACGTGACTCGTGCTGGTAGCTAAGTGGGTATACACAGATGTGTGGATGAATAGATAGATGAGGATTTTGGAGGATTTAATATTTGGGTCAGAAATGTAGGATTTTATTAACACGAGTATATGGTGCGTAATAGGTGGGATAACGTGGAAGGATCATTTCGGTGGAATTGACAGCTATCGGTTGAATATCAATAAAATTGGAGAACAGAGAAAAATTATTAGGTCGTAAAGTCACTTTGCTCGTGAGCTTTTTTTTATAAATCGAGAGACCTGCGAGACGACCGTAAGGACAGGGAATCGTTGAACGAAATTGTAATAATAAATGTATTGCGATTCATGTTATTTTCTGAGCGATATTAATTTCTTTCAATTTCTGTATAATGGGATTTGCTGAGTTTCTACAGGGTGATCAGTAAAATATTATTACCAAGCTTAACCTACTTGTTTACCGGAGCATAAATATAATATCGTGGATTTTTAATATCTTTACGGAACGCTGGAACAGTCGAGCGAAGATTGAGCGTTGACGTTTCCTAAAGATTTTTCTTAATAAATCCTAAATCGGTGAAAAAATTTTCACGGTCAATTTAAGTAGGCTCGTTCGGTCGATGAAGAATTTGAATTTCAGTAAATCCAAAAGATGTGGTCAGGACCGGTGAGCAGCATGTGTATTCAGAGCATGAAATGTCTGAATTGAGTAAAACTACCACGGCAGTATAGTAGCGTCCAAAAGTAATTGTGGTCTAAGCGGAAAAGTGTGGAAGCGAATATATATCTTTGTAGTGGTTACACGAGACACGAGAAATCCCGATTTACGTTCAGGAGCGTATAAACTTCGTGCCAAGGGGCCCGGGAGAGAAGGGAGGGTCAGCAGTGAAATACATTGCCATTACTTGATACGAGAAGAAACTTCTTAACGAGACGTGGAGGGTATAAGGGAGAAACGACAACTTCCCACACGGCGCTCTTTTCATTTTTCAATTTTAAAAAGTATTTCGAAAAGAAAAGGAAATTGAAAAAAATGGAATTCTCCAGGAACATTGAAAAAGCTAGAAAAGCCAATATAATGAATGTGCCGTACACTCCTTGATATTTCTACCTGCGACTTCCAAGTCCTCAAGAATTCGAGTTTGACAATTTCATCTCGAGAGAGACGAAGGTCCATTCGCGCTGAAGAGGCTGTTACTTCCGGGTTCGAGGAAATTCAAAACTTTAAAGAAAACGTAAAGCGTAGGATACGATGGTAGTTGGCGATCAGGAATCTCAAAGGATTCTCAAGGATTGTTTCGCTAGGATAGTCACGCGAACGTGTAAGGAATACGAGTCCTTTGAAAAGCTAGAGCAAGGACATCCAAATTCCTTCAAGAAGTTTTCCTATGAATTTGCACAAAACCAAAATTTCGTTTTAAAGTAAAAGGTCCATCGGGATGGTCTTAGGGATGCTGATCTTGGTCTTCTCTTCCTGGTTCTTCTCCTTTCTTCACGCTGATACTTCAGCACTCGTTACCTGTATACCAGCGTGAAGCCATTTACCTGCAGTAGTGTCAACTGATAAAAAAGGACCTGATTAAGGATAAGAGTAGAAGGGGTGGTGGGGGAGGGAAGGGTTGTGAAAAAGGGGTAAAGCACGAGGAGGATAAAAATATAGAGGAAGTAGGTAAAACGTATAAGAGTTTCGGTTGGCAGGTTGGTACCAGGAGTAGTCGAGGGGTAGTAAGGGGGTAGTTTCTGGTTCTAGGGGTTGAAATCCCACAGACTCGAACCATGAACGAAGTGCACTCATCTGCATGTCTCTTGCACGTTGCATCACGAATTCCACTGCCACGAGCATCCAGCATCCAAGAATTGACATCTCTTTTTTCCTATTTCATCCACCTTTGGCATCGCCTCTCTGGCTCTCCTTTTATGCACTCCTGCTTTCGCTATCAAATATTGAGTCGCGCGAATGCAAATTTGACAAGCAGATATATAGGCTTTTCAGCCCCGCAGATATTTGACACGTTCGGTACGTCCCGGAGTGCGCGTCGCTTTCGGCGCAGAATTTCTTACTCGCGAATCGCGCGCTGAGATATTCGAATGTCAGACCGTGGGAAAATGAGAGCGTCGTTCCTGTGCGATTTTACAATCTGGTGCGCGACGTCGTCATTCTAAGATATCCTGTGAATTACTAAGTTTACCTCAGGGGTCAAAGCCGTGACACGGGTTACTGAACTCTTGAATAAATTAGGCGTTAACTATGCGTTTTCAAGACTGAGTGGATTATGCTTCGGGACAATAATATTTATAAGATAATGCCTACGTAAGGATAATACAGATTAATCCAAAATCCGAAGAAGACTTTTGGAAAAGGATAATGGAATTTCGGCGAACTTTGTGAACGTTATCGGTTAAGTATTAGTGACAAAAGTAAATCTTGACAGTATCGATTAAATTGGTTTACCTATTAAAGAGAAATACTATCGAAGGAATACAAGATAACAAGATAACGAGATAACAAATAAATAAATAACGCTGTGATTATAAAGGAATAAATGTAATTGTGAAAAAAATCAATTAGTAATCCAGCCCGAAGTATCCACGCATTTAGGAAATCGCACGGAAGAACGATCCATCGAATAATCTCAATAAAACAAAATAATTACGTGAAATCTATAAAGATACAATCCTGCCAAATGAAATTACGAAGGATTCACTGTCATTTTCCTGATATATCCTCGATATTTGAATACACCGACATAATAAAATTATAATCATCAAAGAAGATCACATTGTCTCGTCAAAGTAAAACGAGGAGATTTGACATCTAAATCATAAAAAATGGCGATGGTTATATCACCCCGTAGTAAAATAGTAACCCTATGTCTCCTAATCGGCATTGGTACGTTGGCAGCCCTGATAATCACTGGAGTGATAAGTATCTGGCAGAGGAGCGAAGAAAAGTCTCAACCGTCAGGGTCAAAGGTGATAAGCAGCAGATTGCAACAGTTCACGGGTTACACGGCTACGAAGCACGTAAGTCCAATAAGGCTGGAAAACAGGGAATTTTTCTTCCTTTTCTACAATTGAAAAGTGCGATACACATCCATAGGGGGAATCGGTCGCCGGGCAAAGCTGCCAAGTGGAAATTAGCAGCGCTCTTTGAGAATCGAATTTCGATTGGATTTTACGTCGAGCGAGTTTGTCGACAGTTCGACCGTTTCAGCTTCGAGCACCCGGAGCTCTTGAAGGTTCGAGGGTTCAAAAGATTCGCGTTCGCATACGGGGACTCGTTCATCGGTGTGGAATGACACGAGCGCACGCGTGCACGTGTGGGAATAAGTTAGCTTCGATGCAGCTCGACTAACTTCTAACTCAGTTAGAACCCTCAACCGGTGAAACTGTCCTGCCCTGGTCTCCATGACTCTGCGAAACCCTTGCTTCTAAAACCCTTCCATTCTTCCACCCTTCCGCCCTTTCACCCTTTCACCCTTTCACCCTTCCACCCTTTTACCCTCTACAGTGCGTGCATATTAATATGCAATAATGTCGGATACGCAAGTATCGTGTAATTATGAAAACGACATGCAACTGGTCCACGTACATTACAGCTTACAAATTTAGTTACGATTCTGGTGATTTTTTCAGTGAGGTACAGAGAGGGTGAAAGGGGGGAGAGGAGGGATGATTTTGAGAATTTGTTAACACAAAAAAATGAATTTTCATCTTTTTCAAAATCGTTATCTCTTTTCAAGGACTTCTCACTACTCAGCACGAGTTAAAGAAAGACTGTACGTCGCTAAGTGCTGCTCGTTTTATCTCAACCGAAGTCATTCCCGTAATCTTCTTTCCTGACGAAGTTCTTCTCAGAGAAGGAATGCTTTCCGAGACGTAAATCATTCAGAATGAAATTTCGAAAAACGATAGTCTACGTGAAATCGTAGAAAAGCTAGCGGGTAATCCAAATCGCTTTAGCCGAGCGACTCACGACCATCGGATAATGTATTCCTACGCCAAAGGATAAAAGGGGGAAGCTGTATTTTTCCAAATGACTTTCTTTTCAAGTTGAAGCGGTGATTCGGTTGAAGCCACCAAGTCAGACTGTGTAGCAACACAGAAGAATATCTTCATTGTTTTTTCCATAAACCCAGCATCCCTAGAATTGTATCAAGAAAAAAGTAAGATCTTTCAGCACGTGGCTACGATCTGGCCCAAATATGTTCGATCTTTTCTTATTTTTTGTACCTCCCCCCCCCCCTGCGACAATACCATAACGAAATAAAAAAATTTTTTAAATTCGCATTCGTCGTAAAATCTGACTGATGAGCTTCAACTGGTACATCTCTGTATCTCTCAACAGATACACGCAATCCCTGCATGAAGTGGCATTTGCGAAGCGTCCCGGAACAATGAGTTCAACGTTGGGTACAAATTGCTCCAGGCTCCCAGGTCCATAGTTCCTAGTTGTTCCACTTGCTCGTGTTCCTCCCGCGACAATCCTGGAAACGTAGACTTTCTCAAACTGCGATATCATACGGATCTTCCCCCATTTCCTCACGGCGCTACCTACGCGTCTATCTAGTTCCGTATTTCTAGTTCCTCTACTTCCTTCCTTCCTTCCTTCCTTCCTTCCCCCTGTCCCTACCCCTGGACCAAATGCACGCAGCCACTATCTAGGCTGTGGCTCCAGCATCAACTTGCATCACGAATGCACCTGGGAAAACCGCGTTGACACAACTGACACTACGGTTCGCTAAACAACGCGGTCCAATCTGCTGAAGTTGGCCGCAGCAAGTGCGAGCCACTCGGCCAGATTCCTATGATGAATTGTCATCGTGGCTTTTGGCAAGTTTGCGTTTTTACTATCGATAGGGAAATTTGCTCAGAGATTCTGGCTGTGGTAATGGAAGATATTACTCATCTACGGTAACGTTATAGCCACGTATGCAGCTCCGAGTCATATATGCAGATATATAATATATTCGCCTAGTAAATTACGTCCGCTCCCTCCACCGCTACACGTACTGCTGCACATGCAGTCGCTTCAAGTTTGTTCCCGAGTTGTCCAATCACGTCGAACTCCGTGAGACGTACCGAGAAGACTGATCCTCCAAGTCCCCTGGGATCAATGGCTAGAAGGTACAGGTCCTGTTATCGGATGGGGAGTCCAACGTTCATTATAATAATCGCATATGTGGGACCTGGACGTTATTGCTCGGAGTACGTTCTACCAGTTGCAGCTGCAAATGGGTAAACACGAAGCGGGAGGTACGCGATTCCCTGAGGAGAGGAGCAACGACGTCAGTTGATTCGCAAAATTTTCGACACCCAGTATATGAACGGATGGGTGATTTTTCTTTCAAATCCTCATAGTATTCGGGAGTGGCCGTGACGGAGAAAAGAATTTTTACCCGACCGACAGGACGTCAATAAATAGAAGGTTATGAAAGGCTCGTCTTCAATTCCATGCGACGTGCTGTCATCTCTTCCGTCACACGTGTGCACACGTGTCTCTATATGCTCGTACGATGTATGCTTGCATAATTTATTCGGCTGATGCATGTATGCACGTTACGCCATGACTGGAATTAACGGTTCCTGTTTACCGCAAATGAATTGCTATAATTATCAGTGCGACTAAACAAGTTACACTTACGAAGCCCTGAAACCGGAATGGGTCAAGGCTGGGGTCAATAAAATTGATATAATATTTTTTTTCTCATCAAGACTGCACAAGAGTTCACCGTGTACTCGTAGTCTTTTTAAGGTACTTTTATATTTTTCAATAGGGGAAAGTGGATATCTACTTTGATATTACGTCACGTACTTTGACGGTTTCTCGTAAATTTTTTACACTCGCATGTTGTATTTATACGAAAGCAAGCAGTATAGTGACATTAGCTGAGAAGTACCGAGGCCAGACTGAAACTCGTGTCCATTTTAATATCGTATAGAAATTTCGCCTTTGAACAGACAGTGGTACTTGCTCCCCCTCTCTCTCCCTCTCATATATAAATTGTATAAGAATATGACACGCCCTCAAAATTGTTTGAGTTTTCAACGCAATGCACTGACGACCAGCTTATCTTCCTGACGCAGGTAGAAGCCGTTGCAGGACAAATTGCACAAAGGCTACGAGTAGTTGAAATTCGAAGCTGCAGGTTAGAATGGCAGGAGGTATAATTTTCATCTGCTGGAGATTTTAACGATCCTAGAGAATAAAGGGTTAAATCTGCACGATCGAAGGTCTGGTTGATTATGGGAAATAAGGGATGAATTTTGGGAAGTCGTTAGCAGGTGCGAGCGTAGCTGCTCGCCTCAACCAAACTGTCGAGGATTGACGAGCTGCTGATTCATAAGTCAAATCTCGGCGCCGCACGCCAGGCCTGCCAACCGGGCGCCTTGGCACGTACACGGAACGGCCGAGGTTGTCTGCCTGAATCGAAACTGAAATGTTCATGATAGGCGCGAATGAGAAGCCAATGAGGGACCTCGGAAGGTTCGATCGAAATAACCGTGGCGGACGTATTGATCACGCGTCGGTATCGATCAGTCAGGCTACTTCGGCAGGCTAGTTATAATTTTGAGTATCCAGTCACTCAACGATTTATTACACTAATCAAATTCTACCGGCATATCCTTCATTATAATGGAAGGAAGTCCTTCGATAAAGTCGAAGCCAGTTTTAGTCGTTCAAGAATTAAGATATCGAGTATCACGTTGAGCGATTATCGTCTGCTAAATTTTCGGCTGTACAGTCCGCGACAGAATTAAACCTTGCATAACGATCGGATTTATTTATTTAGAATGGGAGCTTCGATTTCTCCGTGAGCGACTGTCGATTCAACTCGTGTGGCGAAGTGAGTCTTGAAGACCGTAAGTCTGTCGCACTGATAAGATATCAAAGGACCAAGCGTCCCGACGACAGGCGTCGCGAGGTGCCAGGATCGAGATATTGTCTTTCGGCGGCGGATTCTCTTGAGAAATCGCGGCCACCGTAGGCTGAAGTGAGAGGAGGAATTTCGGATATTTGTTCATTAAATTGTCGCGCGATGCGTTTTCCCACTCGGGTGAGCCAATATCAGCTACTTTGTGTCAATACAAGAATTTCAGAAGGCCTCGGGGCTGCGGTGTCTCATTCTGTAAATTTTCGCACTTAGGCGATAGAGGCGATAGATGGGAGTTTATGTTTGTGAGAGAGAGAAAAGGAGAAGGAAAGGGAGAGAAGGGAGAATAAATACACGAGGATTTCGTTTATGGAAAGTGCAGCATAAATTGAATTAGCATCGGACCGCGGGAGTCGAATAAGAAAAATAAAGAATTCTCTCAGTCTATGTGTATTGGAGGAGAAAAGACAGGAAAGAAATATGAAAAAAGGGCATCGCGAGGCAACACGATCTCTGGACGATTTTGCTTAATTAAGAGAGATCTTAACGCGAATCCAATAATTTCCTAGTGTTGAAACGGCGCGAGGTATTATGCAAGGTAATAGCTGCGACGCGGTCTACTGATTAACTTTTCGCAAAATTATAGAAGCAGTTCGCACGAGACTGGGAGAACGAAGAGCTTACAGTTACGTGATTATATGGATATTTTTTGTTGGATAGGGGTAAAAGCAATATCGGCCTGATCCTGATTTTCCAATTAAAGTCCTGAAACGAAGAGTATTTATTGTATCGAATGACAATTACGTAATCCGCCATTGAACGAGTCTGCAAGCCACTCGTGTGTTTTCCACGTAAATTGCATTAGGATAATATTATCTGTCGATGCTGATCGATAAGCGATTCAACTTTATACGCGATTCCCGTTGTCGAGTTTATAAGCTTTAGCTAATGCATTATTTGATAAAATTCCTGCTGCTAAAGTTCTACGTGTAACGAATGAAATGACATAGAGAAACTTTTGATGTTCGTTTCGACGCCCTAAAATAGACCCATGTATCCGGATATGCATATTTACTGCATTTCTGAGTAATCGGACCAAGTTAATATTCATTAGCCTGGAAATTTCATTTCGCGACGCGACGGGCTGGATTGCGAAAATAATCTCTCACGTTTGTAGAAATGTTTCGAATGCACATCTGACGGCATTGAAGATGAGACAGACAATTCACGAGTAAATTAATACACGGAGAAAAGCCACACTGAAGGAAAATTGTTGCGTACGGAAATTGTTCGACCCAGCAAATTAAAAAAAAAAAAATATATGAAATGAAATTTTCAAAAAAGTATCTACTTTGATTAACTAATGGAAACTAATGATATCATGAAAATATCAATATACGTATACGAGTATGTGGTCCCTGAGCACGTGGTCGATTTCAATACGTGGACGATCCGATTCCATTAAAGTGAATGAATTGAAAAATCCGTAGGACACAAAAAATAGAGAGTCTAATTTTTTATCTTTTATCCTCAGAATTTGATAACTTCAAATGGCTTACGGTGCGCAGATGCTATATTAATTTTCTCTGTCGGTCGCCCTTTACCTTCTGCCCACGTGTCACTCGTTAATTAGAGCAGCACGTTGTGTTCCTCGAATATTAATACGAACACGAGTATTCGTTTTACGAATCCGAAAAAGCGTACGTCTGGAGGAATTAGCATTGTTCCAGATATACGTGCGGCTAATGAATCAAAAAAATTTTGAGAAAATTCATGAAAAATCACAGTACGATTCGAGACTGTTGCGCGCGTGCAATATTGGCGCATCAAAGAAATCAGCCGATTAGCCCGAATGCCTATTCTCTCTTGATAACTTTTTCTTTCTTTCTTCCTCGTTAATCAAAAGTTATCCCCTTGAAGAGTCCCAACATTTCCAATCTATCCAGTGATATTAACTTTCCCCCATTTATACCGCAAACGATACTATCGGGTGTCCACAGTCGTTTCAACGATATAATGGAACACAGTGGTAGCAGGAGAAATAATAATAATAATAAAGAGAATAGAAATTTCAGCCGCAGCTCAAGTAACATAAATCTTTCTTGAGAATATGAACAAACGTGACCGAACAATAGGTAAAATAAGCGAAATGAATATTATTACGTTTCGCGAATAATAATTCGCAGTCTCTACTTGTATTCTATCTGTATCGTGTAAATATTACAGAGCATTCAGAAAAACGGCGCATCCAACGACGCCATAATGAAACAATAGCCAGAGCCCGTGTTTCTGGCTCAGAATTGGGAAGCAGGCAAAATAAACAGCTGCTACTAGCAGTCAAGTCCTTTTAAGTGGGAATCTCTGCCGGGATTCAAAGATTCGAATCGACGCCTGTTGCATTGTTCAGGTGATTTCGATGAGGGCAGCGCCAAGTAACGAATATCTAGATTTTATCTTGATTTACATGAAAAATAGCAAAAAAATTATGCCAGTGGTTCTCAGCGTCTTCGAACGCAGCGAGTCGCCTCAAAGTCCTCGGAGATTTCTTGCATCGCGGCGCGATTAAATATGCATGAAGTGCGGCTGTAAAATGCGCAACGTTTAAAAAGTTGAATATGCATAGAGCGACTACAGAAATATGAGCACGGGACCAGGAAGTTACCAACCTTGGAAAATCTATAGGATTTTACTCCAGGTAAACTTTACTATCCGATCCTGCCTCGCGAGGGGTAAAACCAGGGTCGCCGTTTTCCTTCGCTTCGTTAACTTTCCTTCTGACCTGTACTTCCTTTAATTCAAATTTCAAAATGAATTCAAATTTCAAATGAATTTGCCTATATCTCCACCAGCCACACTCACTCACTCGTGCTCGATTTACGAAGTTTGCAGTGGCCGGAATGAAATTAGACACGGCCTTTTGGCTACGGACAATACTTGTCTGAATAGTCGGGCTTATACTGTATGGGGTTTGCTTTTGATTTTACTCGTACGAGCTCACATGTGTATATCAAGGTACAGGTGGTGCAACGTAGCTGCTGCGCAGCGACATAATTTCGAAACAAATGAATGGCGGCTTCTAATGGATTCGCGTTGTTGTTGCAGGATTGCAACGCGAACAAAGCTCTTTTCGCGATGCTGACACTGAAATGCAACGATGTCCCATGCACTGGCAATACCGCACGGCTCTATAGTTTATTGAGTTTTCGTAAAAGCTTCGTTATGTTCGGCGGGTTCGCGTTAAAGGGTTCTCCAGAAAATATCGAAAAGGCGCTAATTTTGACGACGCCGAAATATGACGGGAATGAAAAAAAAGTATTATATTATTGAACACCCTATAGATATGGGATTCGTAGTAAAAAATTAAGAATAATTGCAAAATCTAATGTTAAATTAAAATCCTAATTTATGGAAGAACTTGTCTGATTATGAAATTCGAGACCGTAAGTTCAGGACGTAGTCGAGAAACCAAACGTTGGGTTTAAATATAAAACGTTAGAAGCGGTTAAGATACAAAGCAGACATATTCCTAGAGAAACGTTCTATCGAATCGACCTAGATTCCTTGATTCCGAATAAATTGTGTCAGGTCGAGCGACTCGCGCCGAATTTTCGTACTTTCCGCTAAATTCACTTCAACAGCAGGACTTGCAAGTTTTTCGAGAAAACAATAAAAATCCAAGCCTAAATGTACAACAGTACAGTCCCACTCGATAATCAGACAGCATCAATGCCTACGAAATAGGGATGAAAATAGATAGACTCTATGACATCAATCATAGTCGCGATAAGATCGATAGGATCGACGAATCGGATCTTAATGATCGATCGAAATCGTTCGAAACTTCCGAGCACGATTTGAATAAAATTTATTCAAAATATTATTTTATTTAATTATATTACAGTACTTTATTGGTTCCTGTCTTATCCGTGCATATAGTATAGATATACGTGCACCAGCCTTAAGGTCTCGTTCACAACGAAAATATTTGCTAGTACCGTATATACTCTTACTGGTAGACTCTCCCAAGTGATTCCTCGTCTCTTGCCCCGCTCCTTCCTCTCCTAATCTTCATACTGTTTAGCTTCCGAGCCGACAGACACTGTATAAGACAGTCATCCAGTCATCCAGTCATCTTGTAACAACCGTCCGGGCAGTGCCGGCTGGCTCGGCATTACGAAAGCCCGGGACTCTTCTCCACGTGCTCGAGATCAGATCCCAAGATTACGTGGTCATCTGGAAATCGATCGTTTATCGATTTTTTCGAGTTACACTCGTTACAGCATCCCTCGGGATCACTCTGGGAAGATTGAACCTCTTAAGATTTTGCTCGTATGGATCCGCGTGTGCCGTTGCGTCAAATAAATAGGAAGAAATTCTTGAGTTCTACGTCGTTAAAGTTCTCGAAAGTAATAAGGACCCAGAAGCGAAACAATGTGGACAGAACTTAATTGGATGGATACGTTGCCAAATTTTAACCCGGGCCATTTTACGTGCCTGAGATTGTCTTTGGTTAATTTTTAAAGTTTTTGTGAAATCGTTAAATACTATTAAAGATACGTCAGGACGTATTCTTTTTTTGGATCCGAAGAAAATCGTTAAGATTTTTGGAAAATCTCAAAATGTCAATGATCGATCATGATCCAATCGGGAGATTGTGATTTTTTTTAATGTACTAAGCGATTAATCGCTTTAATTAAGCTGGAGTGAAAAATCTACGAGACTCGTGACTAAAATGACCAATTTTGTAAGCCGAGCGATTCTCTATTATTTTTTGGTTGTTTCTTTAAAGGGCGTCATTCAGTCGCTGAAACTCTATTCCGGCCACCCTCAGGATCTCGTCAAGTGCAGTCGTGATTTTGACGTAAGTATTGTCATTAAGGATGATTAGCCAGCTGACATAGACGAGTAAGTAGAATCTAAATCCAAATGGTGAGTGTGATACGATATAAGCCAATGAGAATATGATAATAGTCGAAAACTTCGTCATCGGTAAAAAAATATAAATCGGTATCGAAACTATACGCGGAATGTTGACTGGGAAGGATGATAATTGATTTACGACAGGCAGTAAATGTCAAGGTTCGCCATCCCAATGTCCTCAAGTACTGGTTAGGTTGGTTAATTTCATATTCGCAAGAGTCATTTTCACTGAGGGGTATATATTTCATTTCTAATTAACGACTCAAGTGACTTTAAGATGCCAATAATAAAATTTTACGTGTGAACAAACATATAACATACCACCACAATTTTCGCAATTTCTACAGTTTTTCATAAATCATTCAATATCTCTGACAACTGATCTTCATAAATTAAAAAATAATCGTTATCAATATCGAAATACAAATCATTATAAAATATCAGACCGAAACGTTATGGGTGTAACTATCGGGAAAAAAATATCTGAATCGTATTTTCTTGTCCCTTTTCGACAAATAAAGCAATAAAACCAGTAGCAGTACCATTTACGAGAGTTAATTGACGTGCTTCCTGCTCAGCGTGAATTATTTGTCACGTATTCGTAGCACAAAAAAAAAATAAAAAAATCGAAAGCACCAATGCATCTGTCCGATCAATAAACAAAGCATCTGTATTTTCATTCGTTAAAAAATAAAACAGCATCCAACCGTGCGATGGCTCCCCTGACAAAAAACGAAAGACACCGATTTTTACATACTTACCTTTGCACGAATAGATAGGTCGACAAAAATCACATGTGTCTCTCCCTCTGTATAACGGTACCGCACCAACATTCCACATTGACCAAAAAACAAGTAGCTCTCGCACAGAAGACACCACGGGGATCTTCGAAGGTGGAGCCATCAACGGGATATAAATTTCTCTTGAATAATTCAAAGAGTCAAATTGAACGAGGAAGAACGAAGCCGGTCCGAAGTAAAGAGAAAGAAAAAAAAAAGAAAAGAAAAAAAGATTAAAACGACACTCGTACGCCCTGTCTAGTTATCACGGCGTATCTCTCTATACATTATGTAATAACAGTGCGTGCACGTATGGGAGCAGCACGTAAGACGGCCATGGCGCAGTCCACGTGTACTCGAGGGTCCCCATTTATGCCCTTTAATCTGGCTGTTCAGGACACCGTCTTTGGTCTCCGCGTGTAGGTTTCGTAACTGCAGGGAAGCTTTGATGTGGCTGATTGGCATTCTGTAGGTTAGGATGGTGCGACCTGACCGTACGTAGGACTACTAGCCAAGCATCAGCTACCAGTTACGTAAATAGACCTGCCAGTACCTACATGGTTCACGGTCTACGCAAACGTAATACTAATCGTAAGTGGAGCGTGAGGATATGATGAAGACGCAATAAATCGGTATCGTGAATACCGATCGCGAGTTGAAAAAAGGAGAATCGGTAGAGAAGGGGGTGGAGATGCTCGAAAAAAATTCTATCGACCATCTGCATAAGCGATCCGATCCTCTTTCATCCGCAGGACCATCTGGACTGACGACGATAATAAATACCGATTCGGTCAATGTTCTAGAACATTGTCGATCGGTATAGGAAATTAGACCTGGAGTGAAAAGAAGAAAGCTAAGGAAGCTGGAGATACTGAATGGCCGCGAAAGGATCTTTTCAAGGGACCTTGTTAATCATCCGAACCGCCCTCGAGTTTGCTTAGTCTGGCTCCCGATTGCCGGAGCTCTGGGCTCCACTAAATATATTGAGGGCCCCTATCCTGACACGTGATCGTTATGCGTCTCGGTCCGCCTTCTACTGGGTGGTACAAATATATGGGACGACTCTTTCAACGGTTTTAAATTACAAGAGTGACTTTAGTTGGTGTCTTTCATTTTTTTTCGGAGCACTGCCTATAGCTAGTCAAGTAAATCATGTCTGATCGGTGTCCTCGTATTTTTTTTTTTGAGATTCGGTATAGTTTTCAGGTCTGGAGGATTATTTTAGACGGACGATCCGAATTGCGGAGACGGTCGATGACTTTATTTATAAATCCATATAACGTATTTGCGAAATCGCTGGAAATTTTTATATTTTCGTATACGAACGTGTATTTTTTTTTATCTCTGCTCAAATAATTCTAAGGAATTCGCAGATCCTCCGCCTGCACATCCCACTGGTATAATGTATATAGATATACACTGTTTATTTAAGCTCAATGGAATAACGGATATCGTAAGGAATTATTGGAATATCGACATCATTAGTTACGGCAATTTCCCGTTCGGGTACGACCGTAGATACGAATTTATTTATGGCGTCTCGTACGCGGTTCCACTTTGATAGTCTTCGCTCTATTGGACGAGAGAATTTCATTAAAGAATATCAGCTAAGTTAACCACGTAGACACTTTGCTCTGTGATAGAATTAGTCGGCCAATTAGCCACGGAATACTTAATCAGTAGTACCCCGAGCAGTAAAAGTAGCAAGATAAAGCAGAGCTGAAGAATAAGAGGTAAAAGATAAATATCCGATTACAGATTATCCCATTAAATCTGAGGAGCATTTACGCGATCGCTTCATCCCATTACTGTTTTTCAATTTTTTTTTTTTCAAATTTTTTTTAGCCCACAGCCAGAGGCGTCAAAAATCCAGAAACTCTAGTTAATAACGATAATCAAATGTCCAAAGATTCTGCGGGCGAGACCGTGTAGGAATGCATACGAAAATGAATGGGTCTCGGTGGGCCTCAAAGGGCCCGTTTATAAGGATCGGCCTTCTCGATTGTTATCGCGTCGCGACGCCCTGCGAGGGCGTGAAAATTGAACGGTTCGGAATACGAGCGCCGTGTGGATACGCTGCTAGGTTATTTTGGCCGGGAAATAAAACGAATAAAAAATAAAAAGAGAACATAAATGATCAGCGCCTGCAAGTCCCCGAGAAGGATGGGCCTTAAGCAATTTAAATATCCCAAGGCGGGACTCAAGTTCTCTCCAATGACTCGGTATAATCATTACACGTGAGTGAGCTCCGTGTGGCAACCGAAAAATCAAGGAACCGTCGAGTCGAGAACAAACGGAACGAATTAACGACGTAAAATTCCTATCTTTGATTTTTGATTTTTGATTTTAATTTTCAAATCGCTCGCGCCTCTCTACGCTCTTTGCTCTTTACTCGAACGACCAAATGCTAGTTTTAAGCTTAGAGCGAACGAGGGAGGAGAGAAATTTAATTTCATGGAACGTTAAGTGCGCCTCTAGCTTCGAACTAAAAAGGGGAGATGCAAAGTGCCATCGGGAGATAAGAATCTTACGATCGAGTATTGAGATAATAAATATAAGGAGAAAAAAGACATTTCGAAAAAATTTCAGATATCAAAGTATATACGTGGGCTCTTATGGCAATGATTTGACCTGAAAATTCCTCGGAAAATTGAAACGCATTGGAATTTCTATCAGGATCGAGGAAACTATCGAGTGAGTTCATTAGTAATGGCGAGTTGTTTAAATTCCTTGGAAAATCGTTTACTCGCTATCGGGTCGTTTATTATTTTCTATAAACCGGCGAATCTGTATCACTATATATTTTACACCTTGTATATCCCTCGTTCTACACGTGCAAATAAAATTTAAAAATCTCCAAGAGAATCGATGATTGCCGAATTACGAAAATTCGCGTACACCATTGAATCTGAAATATTATCTTTAATCAATGCCTTATCAATATCGGATAACGTGAAAATTAATATTACCTAATCGATACGAATAATTATTAATGTCAACCCCTCCCCCCCTTCCCCCAACAACAAATATCCATAAACCTTAATTTATTTCTACACCAAATCTGTTCCCTCCACTTACATCTTATCAAACATTAATTTATTTCCACTTATAATTTACACGTTAATTTTATACTTTTCTTTTGTCCTTATAGTTCTTTCCAGGATCCGGCATGGGTGATTATAACTCGAGCGAGGGCTCGGGTGATCTTTCCGATGACGATCAGGTAGCAATAAAATTCGCAGCAATTAATAAAAGCATCGTTCACGCGAGCAGAGAATTTTTCAAAAAATTTAATTCATCAAAAAATAAAATTCTCTATACTACTTCTAACCGCCTGTTAAATCATTAGTAATTGTGTTAGTATTAAATTGCTTGAGACTTACTGTGACGTCCGTATACACGCTATAGTCTGTTGCTGTGATTGGGTATACATGTGTGTGTGCCTGTGTGCGTGCGTATTTTGAGATTACAAGAAAAATTAACTAAACAGTTCTCCGCCTGTAATCCGATCCCTTTTGCGTAACGTTGTAGAACGCTACACGTGCCTATGTTCTCCACGGATGAATTCCCTCGCGAGTAATATTGGAATATCAGCTAATCGATTCCGAGGGAACGTTCTGTGGTCGCCGGGTTACAGTTTGCGGGAAATCTGATTCCGCACGAACGGATTCTGCCGCCTGTACCAGTGCGTACGATATACGCGTAATACCAGAATCGTTACATTGTCCCGATACGGACTATAGTCACCGTATGCAAAATTTTCGCGAACAAGAATGTTAAATGTTTGTTGCTGTATTTATGGGTTTTCAATGGTTAAACACATATTTTTTTTTAAAAACGTGTCGCACAAGATGCCGCTGCCCATAGATCATATTGGCCTTGGATTATTGGCGTTTGTCGACTTAACGCAAATTTACGAGTGAAACCGGATGGACGGAAGGATAAATTTCCGTTTGGAGAAACTGTCGACAAAAATTATTAGATATCAATTATACGAAATAACGCAAAAGAGTCGGGATCGATTGGCGCGTTCAATCGTATTAAACTGACACGTGTGTATGGCTGAGGCGTGAATTGCATTGGGAATATGTAATCGTACGGCAAAAGCATTACGCGTTTTGAACTTAATGCGGTCTCGTTACTCAAACGAAATTCTCGATACCAACAAACAGAATCAGTTGCGGGATGAAGATATTATTACTATTCGGGCACTGAGAACCGAGCCGTTGTCCTACAGCGGCATACATGTATGTACATACGAGTCAATATTCGTACGATAAGATTGTTGGGTAGCACGAAGTCAGGAGATATCTCAAGAACCAGCTCGTGAAGTGGGAAGCTCACATTTTTCTAGAGTGCCGTCGTTCACTGGTTACGTAGGTGCAACAGTTTTGGTACAAGGAGAAAAGAAAAAGGAATCGTAGATGCGATCCGAGGGTTCTTGGGAAATGCAGGAACATATGTGGAGCATGGTTTTTGTTATCGGGCAACAACACTCGACGAATGCTCGAGGGGACACTTTTGTTCCAGACTAACCAGAGTACAGTGATCTAGGTGGATGCTGGATGCGAGAGAGAGAAAGAGAGAGAGAGAGAGAGAGAGAGAGAGAGAGAGAGAGAGAGAGAGAGAGAGAGAGAGAGAGCGAGAGAGAGAGAGA